>SNVD02000403.1:0-134684 GCA_013180625.2 Boswellia sacra
ATATCATCATCTAATTTTTTTGAAGAAATCACATTAGCTTCATCAAATTCAACATGCATAGATTCTTCAATAGTAAGAGTCTTTTTATTAAAAACTCTATATGCTTTACTATGGTTGGAGTAGCCCACAAAAATTCCAACATCGGCTTTTGCATCAAATTTTCCAATGTTATCCTTAGTGTTTAAAATAAAACATTTACATCCAAAAACTTTAAAAAATCCAATGTTGGGTTTTCTTCCTTTCCAAAGTTCATAAGGAGTTTTCTTTATTAAAGCTCTAACATGGACTCTATTGATTATAAAGCATGCGGTATTAACGGCTTCGGCCAAAAAATATTTTGGCAAATTATTTTCAAGTAACATGGTCCTAGCCATTTCTTGGATAGTCCTATTTTTCCTTTCAACAATACCATTTTGTTGTGGAGTTCTAGGTGAGGAAAAATTATGCTCAAAACCATTTTCATCACAAAGATTTTCAAATGCAACATTGTCTACTTCACCACTATGATCACTCCTAATGGACACAATAGAATACCCTTTTTGATTTTGGACTCTTTTTGTAAATTTTGAAAAAGCTTGTGTGGCCTCATTTTTAGTTTTCAAAAATAACACCCAAGTGAATCTTGAATAATCATCCACAATAACAAAAACATAATACTTTCCACCAAGGCTTTGAGTTCTTGATGGTCCAAATTAATCCAAATGAAGTAATTGTAAAGGTTTTTTTGTTGAAATAAATTTCTTTTGTTTAAAAGAAGTTCTCACTTGTTTTCCAAATTGACAAGCATCACAAATCTTATCCTTTTCAAATTTTATTTTTGGAAGACCATCAACAAATCATTTTTAGAAATTTTTGAAATTGTGTCCATGCTAGCATGACCTAACCTTCTATGCCATAACCAAGCATCATCATTAACAATGAAACAATTTTCTACATGATCATTAACATCAATATCAATTGTATAATATTACCACATCTATTACCAACAAATAATGTCTTATTGTTACTAACATCCTTAATCACACATCTATTAGGCTCAAAAGCAAAAAAATACCCCTTATCACACAATTGACTAATGCTAATCAAATCATGTTTTAAACCATTAACAAGCAAAACATCTTCAATACTAGGGTTAACAATATCACCATGTCCGATTACCCTTCTTTTGGCATTATCACCGAAGGTCACATATCCTCCTTTCTTGATGATTAATCTTGAGAACTTGGAGGAATCTCCGGTCATATGCCTTTAGCATCCACTATCTAAGTACCATTTATGTTTGACACTCCTTTTTTTCTACAATCGACATAAGGATTAACTTTTGTCCCCCAAAGTTCTTGGTCCTTTGGGGTTAGTTTTATGAATACTTTGTTGGGAACCCCATATTTGTTTCAATTATGATTCTTTTAAGGAGCCGAATGCATACTTGTGTCCTTGTCTTCGCCAATAAGTAGCTGAATGATTAGATTATTCTAAAGATGCGTGGCAAATAGTTTTTAAAGTACTTTTGATTTTTATGAGTTTTATATCCCAACCCTCTTTTATCAAAACACACCTTTGGTTTTGTAACATAGAATTAAAATTTTTGTGTTTTTTGTAAAACTATCAATAATATTTCTTAAGTCATTATTTTCCTTTTTTAAAATAAAATTTTCTTTCTCCAATTTATCAAAATCCTTTTGTTTTAAAATGTCTTTTTCAGTTTTTAATAAATTATTTGACTTTCCAAACTTTCAAAATCTTTTTGCTTTAAAATTTCATTTTCATTTTCTAAAGCTTCATTTATTTCCACCAACTCTTCTAATTGAGATAACATGATTTTTGACTTCTTTTTAAAGCATTGATTTTTGAATTTTGCTTATCAACTTGCACATGTAAATTTTGGAATGCTTCAAGTAATTCATCATATGAAAGTTTAGGATCATAGTTAGAACACTTACCTCATCTTCACTTAAAGCCATGAAGCACATGTTTGCCACTTCGCAATCTTCTTCTTCGGTGGAGCTAGCTTCACTATCATCCCAATTTGTGGCTTTCATTGCTTTGGATTTCTTGTTTTGACTCTTGAAGTAAGGACAATCGATCTTTACATGTCTCGGTTTCTTGCATTCATAGCAAATAACTTGATCATTTTTCTTATCTTGCTTTGAGCTTTGCCCTTTGTACTCCCTTCTAGAATTCTTCTTAAATCCTTGGTTTCTTCTAATCATCCTTTTTAGCTTTCTTGTAATAAATACAAGATCTTCATCATCTCCTTCATCATCGGACTCATCATCTTCTTTTGTTGAAGATTTGAATGCAATGTTTTTCTTTTTCTTGAAATCTTCTTCATTCTCCTTCAAGGTGATTTCATGAGTCATGAGAGAACCCATAAGTTCTTCTAATGGTAGTTTGGTGAGGTCCTTTGCTTCTTGAATTGCCGTCACCTTTGGCTCCCAAGATTTTGATAGACACCTAAGAATCTTTCTCACCATTTCAACATTAGAATAAGATTTACCAAGAGATTTCAAACTATTAATAATATCCGTAAATCTAGTAAACATTTCAGAAATTGATTCATCCGGTTTCATCTTAAAAAGCTCATAACTATGAACTAGCATACTAATTTTAGATTCTTTAACTTGACTAGTTCCTTCATGAGTTACTTCAAGTGTGTGCCATATTTCTTGTGCCGTAGAACAAGTAGATATTCTATTAAACTCATTTCTATCTAGAGCACAATATAACACATTCATAGCTTTAGCATTCAAACTCAATTTCTTTTTATCATCTTCACTAAACTCTTTAGGTTCTTTAAGCATGCATTCCCCATTTTCAATTTTGGTAGGAACAAAAGGTCCTTCCAAAACAATAGACCACAAATCATAATCAAAAGATTTCAAGAAAATACTCATTCTAGTTTTCCAATAAGAGTAATCACTTCCATTAAAAAATGGAGGTCTAGAGATAGAAAATCCCTTAACATATGAAGTTGAATTAAAAGTTGCCATAGCTCAAAATCGATTAAGATTTAAAAAAAATGAGCAACCTTGCTCTGATACCACTTGTTGACCCAGGTATGGCAACCCAAGAGGGGGGGTGAATTGGGTTTTTATTTATCAAAACGGATTTAGAAAACTTTTCTTGAAAGATCAAAATTATATAACTCTTTCTTTGAGAAATGAAAGGTGAAGAAGATGAAAATTAGAATTTATCAAAGATGCAATCAAAAGAAAATAATATGACAATCACAAGTGCAAGTAAATGTAAAGAGGAAAGGGATAGAGAGAGTGCAAACTCAATTTACGTGGTTCGGCAAACCTTGCCTACGTCCACGGGCTCCTAGCTCCACGAGCTAAGCTTTCCACTAAGTTGTAGAAATCTTTACAACTTGCTTGATGAACAACCTCACCAAGACTTTTTCTTCCAACTCTTGATAACACCACACCAAGACTTTTTCTTCCAACTCTTGATAACACCACACCAAGAGTTCTTCTTGATGAACAACCTCACCAAGGCAACTTCCTTCAACCATTGATAACACCACACCAAGAGTTCTTCTTGATGAACAACCTCACCAAGGCAACTTCCTTCAACCCTTGATAACACCACACCAAGAGTTCTTCTTGATGAACAACCTCACCAAGGGCAACTTCCTTCAACTCTTAATAACACACAACAAGAGTTCTCTCAAGGATAACTATTATCCTTTACAATAATATCTCACTCTCACCACAATACAATAACAAAGATAATTTTTACAACAAAAGTATAACTCTCTTCAAAGAGTAGATAAATAATATAAAAGCTCTCTAGACTTGATATTTCTCTTGCTTTTTGCTTGATAAAATACTTCTCTTGCACTTATTTTTCTAAATGCATGCATGGGAGAAGGGCTCCTTTTATAGGCAAATAGGATGAACTTAATCAAGTGAAGACACCAACTCCAAATTTTCTACCCACCATAAAAACCGTAATCTTATCTTCCATTTTGGTCAATGTTCCGTTTGAAATTTGAAAATCTTCAAAACATAAAAGATTTGCAAATTTGAATAAGCTTTCCAACTCAATAAGAATCAAGTCATTTGGATATCTGTAGCTCAAGATATGGCTAAAACACCATTCGTTGCTCATGTGACTTGATTTTTCTTTCTTGTGTCAGTCCACCAAATTGAATGATAATTCTGTCCGCCTTCCGTTTGAAATTTGAATTTCTTCAAAACATGAAAGATCTGCATATTTGAATAATCTTTCCAAAACATTAAGAATCAAAGCATTTGGATATCTCTATCTTAAGGTATGGCCAAAACACTATTCGGTGCTCATGTGAGTTGATTTTTCTTCTTTGTGTCAGTCCACCGAATTGCATGTCAATTATGTCGGCTTTCTGTTTGAAATTTGAATTTTTTCAAAACATATGAAATGTTCCTCATTAAGTCATCTTTCCAATGCCATAAGAAGCAAGTTATTTTGATTTTTATAGCTCAAGATATGTCTAAAGGAGTATTCGGTGCTCATGTCAGCTGCTTCCATTTGTCTTCCAAATTGCATGATGATTTGGACAACCTTGCACTTGAAATTTGAATTTTATTAAAACATATGAAATGTTATAAATTGAGTAAGCTTTCCAAAGGCTCAAGAATCACGTCATTTGGATATTTGTAGAGATATATATGACCAATTGATTGAACATTGCTCATGTGTCACATTCCTTGAGTCAATCCTTGTTCTTAAGCTTTGGTGCCTTTAACATGTAGTCTTCTCCTTAGCTTCAACACTTCATTTTAATAAGCCTCTTCTTGATTTTAAAATTATTTCAATTATATTACTCTTGCACATAAATAAACATGTTAGTAAATCACAATTAATCAATGTGTATTGTTATCATCAAAATTATCATGTAGCCTTAGGGCTAACATTATAGTCTAGGGAATCTGACTAAAAACGACCCTGTTTGCCAGTTTATAAGAAAACTGGATGGGAAGCAAATCCTCGACTCATAGAAGGAGTTTCAGCCGTTACTAGACGTAAAACCAGAGGAAGATGTGAGCCACAATCACAACTACTTGTATATTTGAATGTTTGTTGTTGTTGTCAATTTTTGTTTTCTTGTTTCGTTTGATCTGATTATCAATGTTGTTTTTGTGTTGTTGTTATTTGTTGATTTTGATTGTTTTAATTTCATGTTTTCTTTTTGACAAACCATATGACTACCCTGTGACATAAGTACACGTGGGAGACAAGTGTGGAGGTTTTGTCAACCTCCACCGAAAGTGTATCTCCATTTTTAATGCTTCACGTGGGAGACAAGTGTGGGGGTTTTGTCAACCCCCGCCGAAAGTGTATCTCTATTTTCCATGCTTCACGTGGGAGACAAGTGTGTTAGGTTTTGTCAAACCTCGCCGAAAGCATATCTCATTTTTTCAAATCTTGGGGCGATAAATCTGCATCGAGCAACTCCCACCGAAATTATGTCCCCATGTGTCAAATTTGAGAGTTTTACGTGTGTATATATCCATGCTGCATATTTTGAAATGTCATTTTATAACCTGTCTTGCACTTGAATTGCATAATACCTAATGCACATCATTGTCTTGCACAAGTTTAGAGCACTTTTAGAAATAGAGAAAACATCAATTCGGCGATTCCAAAATATATGCGTATTTTGTGGATCGCAATTTGGTAAAGATGGAGAGTTTACAACAACAGCTCTTGATCTTGGTAGGACATTAGCTGCGAGGGGTATTCATTTGATTTACGGAGGGGGTAGTCTTGGGTTAATGGGGTGTGTGTCGACAGCTGCATCCCTAGGAGGGAGTAAATTCTCGGCATTATCCCTAAACCATTAGCTGTACGAGATATCGTAGGCAATACAATCGGGGAAGAGTTACAGGTCTCTAGCATGCATGAGCGTATTGCACACATGGTTGTTAAGTCCGATGCATTTATAGCTTTGCCTGGTGGTTATGGTACATTAGAGGAGATATTTCAAATCACCTCTTGGGCACAGCTAAACATCCATCGGAAACCCATTGGTTTGTTAAATGTCAATAATTTTTTTGATGGTTTGTTGTCTTTTCTTGATCAAGCAGTAGAAAAAAACTTCATCTCACAGTCGGCGAGGCAAATCCTGGTTACAGCTTCAACTGCAGGGGAGTTAATTGACAAATTACAAGCATTCGTCTATTCGCTTGATCCAACAATATCTCGGATAGATTGGTTTGGAAAAGGCGATAAGAGGTGTAAACTGGATTTAACGCTCCATCTGTAATCTCTATCTGCTAGTTTGCTACATTTAACAACTACTAGGAGACGAACAAACTTCTTGAAAGAAAAGATAAAGTTTAGATATCCTATCTCAAAAACAATATTTACCACAGAATTATGCACTGTATATTTTGTAATGGATCTATTGATGGCTCATTGCCATTATAGATTTCCATTGTAAAAAGTTCATCCTTGGTTAAAAATTGAGCAAAATCATGTACTATATCATGCTTCTTACATGATATTATATTATCAACTTCATTGATAAGTGTCTATTTATATATCATTTTCATATCAATTCATCCATGTTTCTTTGCTATATTCCTTGGTATTTTTATGTTTTTGTGTGGTTTTGATGTTTGTAGGAGTTTTGGAGCAACTTGCACAAAAATGGAGTAAAACCCTTCATTTTCACCTCTGCTAGTCAACCATCTTCTCGGATTTAATTGTATTGATATACAATGAACCCGATGACATATCATATACCGTTGAAAAGCTCTCGAAGTCTACTTTTTGGAGAAATTTACGGTTTATGAATCCATTCAGTGTACCGAAAGTTGTAATCAAAACAGTGTGAGAAGTGTAGAAATGTAATTCCACACATCACTGTAGCATGTATAATACGGGATCCTGTAGCACGTTACTGTAGCAGAGTATTTAAACACATTTTAGGGTTTTATTTTCATAACTTGAAAAGGGGAAAACGTGGGAGGAGGCTGCATTTCAGGATTTCTCTCATCCCTTGGAGTTCTTGAAGGAGAAAGAAGATTTTGAAAGAGGAGGAACTACAATTCCAAGAAGATTCATCTACAAAGAAGATTTTCAAAGAATTTGCTAAGTTCTTTCTTTCCTTTTCAATTCTGGAATTTCTCTGTATTGTATTTGTTATTCTGATTGAATATGTGTAACTAAATCTGAATTGGTTGAGGGTGATTTCAAAGCCCTTGATATGGATTTTGTGAGTTGATTGTGTAAGAAATTGTTATCCAATTCTCTAATTGAAGTTGCTTGTATTTTCCCATATCTAATGCTTATGATTGCTTACTGATTGTATTTGGAATGGCCAACTGAATATAATCTGTTGTTGTCTATTGCTAGATTAGAAATCTTGATCCGTAATTGTCATGAATCTCCAATCATTGGTAGCAAAATTGTGATCAGAGATTGCAATTGGAAAATACAACCTAGGTTAAATAATCCGAACTTGTGTGATTATTGCTTAGATCAACCTATCTTTCTCATCGTAATGCTTCCATTGAATTAAACTTAGAGAGCTTGTTCTAGGTTGTTTAATGGATAGAGATTAAATAAAGAGCTTGTTTTATTTAACAACAAAGTAAGGAAAGATTGGGATAACAGAGCTTGTTGTTATCTACGGTTGATAACTTCAATGCTGTAATTGGATTACAATTCTATGTTAATTCACAAATTCATATCTTGTGGCAGAGAATGAACTCTTAACCAAGTGTCTCTCATTGATTTTTCAATCCATTTAACTTTGCTTTGTGTTATTCTTCATTTGCTTTCGTATTAAGTTTAGTTAATCAATCAACAAAACCCCCCCTGTTTAGTTTATTATTGCTGGAAAATAACAAATTCATTTAGAATCAATCCTCGTGGGAACGATATCTACTTATCACTTTATTACTTGTGCGACTAGTATACTTGCTAGTTTTGAACGCATCATTCATCTTTATGAAACTCTTGAAAGAAAGATCGAGTTGCTAAGTGATTAAAATACTCCTTACCGATGTTCTCCATATCCTTATTTTGATCTAACCCAAGATAATCTTGAACCATCCATAATTTAATCAACCTATCTTTTTCAATTAAAAAATCTTTTGGAAAGATAGAGCAATATAAGATAAATTGTTTCATTATGGAAGGTAAATCATTATAACTCAATAATAGAGGATTAAAAATATCTTTTTCAAACTCCTCTAATTCCCATGTTTCACTATCTAGAATTTGTCGACATTCTCTTCTAGTTTTCTTAAAGCGTAGAAGACTTGCAACGGTCTTTGCAGCAAAAGGCAAGCCCCTGCACTAGCCAACTATTTCCCTACCAATATCTTCTAACTTTACACAATCCCTATCCAACCTATTAAAAAATGCTATTTGTTTGAATAATAACCGACAATGCTCTTCAGTCAACTCTTTAAAGTTGATAATATCATTTGACTTTGTCATATGTGTAACATTTACTTTACGAGTAGTAATCAAAATTCTACTTTCATGAACATAACTTTTTAGACAAAGTTCAAATGATTTCCATTTTTGGTAATTTTCAATCCAAATATCATATAAAACGAGAAGAATTTTCTTTCCAGTGATAGCTTTACAAATGAAATGCATAAGAGCTTCTAATTCTCCTGAATTAGGTGCAAAAACTTTAAGACCATCGATTATTGCTTCGGCAATCCTAAACTCATCAAAAGGGTCTAAGACACAAATCCATATTGTTTTATTAAAATTATTTTTGACATTAGTGTATGTAACTTGAGGAAGGGTTGTTTTTTCAATATCACCCATGCCCATAATTGAGATGACACAGGGATGTGTGTTTATATCACTGCTCTCACACAATAACTTGTTTAACAAAACACTCTTTACATCATCTCTACCATATATCTCAAACTCATCAATTAAGAAGGTAGTATGTATTCTCTCTTTTGTTTCAATACTCCTAATCACATTAAGATTATACATATCCTTTTCTCTTGTAATTTAATCTAGTCTTTCATTAACTTCTTTTATCTTGTGGACAATGTTATGACGTAAACCAACTTTTCAATACCTAACCAGTTTTTAATACCATATGAGCATATATTAATAACACTGTAGGGTGGAATGCAGTTACGTACCCTCTTCTAAGGAACAACAACTTCTTTATCACGATCTTCATCCATTCCCAGCTTCAACATCGCAGTATCCCACCTATACAACATATCTTCTATGTTGCAGGATATGAACTTGAGCTGATCTAACCAAAGATTCACAACACTCTCCTTCACCAATTTGTACCTTTGCATCTAGAAGCACATAAGGATGGCAAAAAAAAAAAAAAAGGGAAGATGTAGGTACCCAGTTTTTACCAGGATTTTTCGGGTGTAATTTTACCCGGATTTGCAAGATGCAATGCAAGGGCGAGGATGAAGTTGTTGTTTAACATCCGGGTGCAGTCCGGGTGCGGTATATCCCTTCCCCATCCTACACCCGCACTGGATAAGAGCATTATATATTTTAAAAATTAAAAAATATATATAATATATTATATTAATATACTAAACTAAAATTTCCTAAATCCATAATGAGAATGGTATATTTGTATTGTAATGGGCCTAGCAATAGGCAATTTTTTGCTTTAACATGAATTGAATTGGAGAAAAGTTACAAAATCAATCATGTAGAATCACAAAACAAGGTTAAATCCGGGTAAAAAGCGGTGGCAGGGAGGGAATGTACAAATCAGGGAAAAACCGCACTCGCACTACATCAAAAAAAAAAAAGGAAGAGGGGGAGGGAAATCCAATGACCGGGGACGACATCACATCATCCAATCCAGGTGTGCAAATGCAAAACCCACATATGTACTCGGAATTTGTCATCCCTAGGAGCACAGAGTGGATATATCGAAGTTGTCTCTTAAGTCTTTATACTTCATTGTCAACACCCACAACTAGGTTTACATCGTTGAATCTCTTCAATAGTGCTAGAAGTTAGCATCTGCCAAAGGGAAGAAACAATTTGTTCGGCCATTAATTCTCACAGTCGGATGGCAAAGTAATGAAAAGCAAAGTAATCTTATTGTTTAAGAGAAGAAATTGAGATCTTAATGCTTTGGTACACTAAGTAATGAAAAACATCATAAATTAATTAATTAATTATGAATTTCTCTCTAAGAATATCCTGCAACGTTAAACACAAGGGGGTAATTAAAAATTTGACATGGAGAGGTGTTGACTTCTTTTACTTCTTTATCTTATATTTTAAATAAGGAGGTCATGTCATGTGTTTCTTTATCTTAATTTTGATTATAAGTTAATTTAAGTGATTAAAATATCTAAGGTTTTTTTTTTCATTTACTACTTATTGTAAGACAATTTTACACAAATTAATGGGCGATCTTATAGAAATATCCAAATGTGGAATCTGAATTTTAATTATCTAAAATTTCATCTTAAAATTTATTTACGAATTTCCTGCTTATTTATTCTCATATTTTGTAAACAAAATTAAAATTTATGATTTTTGTCCATAAATAAATAAATTTTTTTCATGGTAGAACTTGTGCGTACGTTGAAATCTATCACATAAAATAACACAAGACAAAACTAGACCAACCTTAATCATAACATATTTAAAGAAATTTGACTTATACTAATGTAACTAATTAATTTGATTTAAAAAATTAATATTAACTTGGAACTCACCATACTATTTAATAAAAAGATAACTAAACAAATATGAGTCACACAATTTGTTTCTCATTTTATCTTAAATTTTAAGAGTTTTATAATATATATCGGGAGAACCATTAAAAAAGTACATATTCTCAATTAAAATTATTCGAATCCACCATAGCATGTTAAAATTCTAACTTCTATTTCTCTCAAAAATCTACGTAAAATTTAGTTTGTCTGCATATGGTGATGACCATAACCCCTAGACAATTTAATATCCTTCCAAAACCCTTAAAAGGAATGAGAAGTTCCATTTTCAAAGGCCCAATGCACACAGCCCAGTTTGGATATCTCATAAGAAACAGCCTCAATCTTCATTCCTTGAACAGAAGTTGAAATTTGACTGAAGAGTTTTGATGAATCTGTTAATTTTTATTAGCGAGATTCAAACAGTGGTGAGAATTATTGAAATAATCTCTCATAAACAATTTTTTGGATTCCCCAAAACTACACTTGATCTGATTAATTAGGAGTTGACCGCAAACAGCTAAGTGATATCAACTAATAAAAAATTGTTTAAAGATCTGTTTATTTCGGCTTCTTCAGTAAAGCTTATTGAGATAGATGTTATTGTAGTAGAGCTTGTTAAACACATTTTTTATTTAAAAAAAATTATTGGTTGTTTGGTTAGATAAATGTACAAGTACTTATTAATATCAAATTACAAAAATTATTTTTTTAGAAAGGAAGGATAAGGTAAATATTTTAAAATATGGTTAGAATATATTTGATATTTTGCAACTTTAGAAACGCTCAAAAAAAACTTTTCCCAAAAACCTCAATTATAAGTTTCTTTTAATAGACATAAAACTACTTTTTTAATCATCCATAAGCTTTTTTTATATGGCAGCCAAACAACCTAAGAAAAAAAATTAGTAAAGTTTTTCGCATTAAAAAAATCTCTTTTGGCACGTAGAAAAGTTGAAATATGCTCACTCTAACTGACTAATAAAATTTTATAGATGCCAAGATAGAACCTGCGACAAACAATTGAGGCAAATCTAGCTCTAAGATGAGTAAGGACACGAATGGAGGTCAACAATGTAAGTTCGTAACTAGTTTGTGCGTCCAAATAGAATAATCCAAAGAATTTCAATTTATACCCCCTATTTTGATTTAGGTTCTGCCGATTGAATATAATCAAATGCAATCAAACATAATCATATTCTGGTGGAAAGAAAAGAGGTTCAATTTCAAATCGAAAATCAAATCGAATAGGATAGAAAAGATACAAGTCCAATAAAAGAAGGTAAATAGAAAAACTTATTAAATACTTTTGATCGTGATATGTAATAAGTTCTACTAACTAATAAATTTAAACCAATAACCTCTGTCGTATAAAAGTAATACTCTAATAATTGAGCTAAGTAGGTCATTTAGTATCGAAGTACTTTTATCTTATCAAAAGAAACATAAAAGCACAAAGGCACATGAGGTGCTTCAAAGGAAAGCATGAAAGTAATCCAAATCAGTTTTCAGAAACTTCCGAACATCATCAAAGCATGGCAAGAAACACTTATTAAGCCTGAAAATGAAAGTACTGTTTAGTAAGCTGCAGCCAGAAATTAATAGTAGCAAACTACTGTAGAGCAGAAATATAGAATCTCCAATTGCCAAATGAGCAAATGCCAAATCCAGAAACATAAAAAATTAAGTGCTAGTGCTAGGCATCCCATCACCAGTGCAATTCACCTTGAAAGAGGTCCCTCAACAGAAGAAAAAGCTATGCAGCAACTTAAAAACTAGCTAACAATCTAGTAAAACAGAAGCAAAGTTTAATTAATTGAAGCAGAAATTCATCACCATCTATTCAAAGCAGTAAAAGGCTATATTATTCGCACAATAATCCTTAGAATCCAGTTGAAAAGATAGCCCTTACAGCAGAATGTCACGGCCTTATTGTTTCACCGCTTAGACCGTGCGGCCTTAGGCGCTCAATGACCCGAACTTGCACCTAAGTAAGCATTTAACCCTTGACAATGCCAAGCAAGATCAAAGGAAGCAAGAGAGAGTTAGGAAATGTATAAGTGTTATTACTTTATAAGGCAATTATACAAGAGAGGTGTGTAAGGAAGTGTGTTGGTGAAACTCTCAAGGAGAGGACTTGTTGCTTACAAATGAGTGCTCTCCCCTATTTATAGAGGAACACCTCCTCAATGTGTAGCTATTAATGCGCCACTTGTCTACACTCTATTTACACTCTGGAAGTATCCTAGGATATTTTACAAAGCCTAGAAATATCTACAACACTTAAGAAATATCTAGAGAACCCCAGATACTAGAGAACTCCACGGTCTTCTAGAAGCTTCCGTAGTCTTCCACGCTCTTCTATCCCCTTCCAGAACCTTTCGGAGTCTTCTAGGGTCTTCTAGGGCCTTCTCATGTTTTCTGCACGCTTCCAGAGCTTTCTAGAGCCTTCCTGAGTATTCTAGAAGTGTCCGAAACATTCTGGAACGTCCTGGAACCTTCTAGAAACTTTCGGAACGTCACACCCAATTCATGCGCCATTGAATTCCTCTCGACACGAGGATCCCATCTTACTATAACACTTGCCCCAAAATCCCAATCCTTCGTATGCTTCGGTACAAGGTTGGCACAAAATCATGCGCGTATCATGCAGAGCGTGACATCCTCCCCCACCTGATTGCGCGACGCCCTCGTCGCTTCTTCGAGGATGCATCATTGTTTGCGAGCAAGCGGTCTTTCCTCCATGTCGCTGCTTCCTCCTCGCATGCTTACGTTGCCTTTTGGTTTCCTTCGCCTGTGTACCTGTGTACTTGGCAACTCCATTCGCCATCTTGCCTCCCTCCATGTAGCCTTCCTCTACGCGTACTCCTTTACCATCGTCTTGTAATTGCATCACCCCTAGATGTATGATGTTGGAGCTTGGCGCGGCTACGATGGAAAGCATGCATGGACCACCCTCCAAGATGGAAACCGCATTGCATCGAGGCCATATCATCACATCATAGCGCCTCAAAAAGTCCATGCCTAACACCACATTTGAAGTATCTAAGGGAGCTGCAGAGAGATCGACCTTACCTCTCCAAGGACCTAATTGTAGCTCAACCCCACAAGCAACTCCATCAAGGGGTATGGCTTCTGCATTCGACGCCTTGATCCGTGCTTGCCCCTTCTCGAGTCGTAGGCCTAACCTCTTGGCCTCACTCATACTAATGAAGTTATGTGTGGCCCCTGTGTCGACCAACACCCTTGTGGTCTTACCATTGATGCGTGCCTCCAAGTGCATCAATGATCGGTCTGATGGCTTAGGAGGTGTGGAGGTTTGCGTCAAGGAATTGAGGACTTACATAGCACCCATACGCGCTGGCTCCTGTGCCTCCTCACATTCTTGGAGCATGGCATTCAATTTGTGTCTTTTTGGGCAATCTCGCGCCCAATGTGGACCATCACACAAGAAACACTTCAAGTTGGGTGATAACTCCTTCCTGTTGTTCCTCCTATGATGGTCATCACGTCTCCTGTCTCTACCATTATAGGGACGTTGATGATGCAGAGATCTATCCTCCTCTTCATTACTATCACGATCGTAGGGACTTTCAATGTGTTAAGAAGACTCACCTCTATAGTAGTCGACAAGTGTCTCCGCAATTGTGAGTGCAGTAGCGACATCTTTCACTCCCCTCCTTTGCAACTCTTGGTATGCCCATGGTTGCAAGCTGTCCATGATGTTAAAAAGGAGATCATCCTCGCTCATGTTCTCAATTTGCAACATGAGTGCAGAGAACACTTCGACGTACTCCACAATTGAGCGGGTGTGTCTCAATTCCTTCATCCTCTTTCGAGCATCATGCGCCACATATTCTAGATAGAATTGGCGCTTTAACTCCTTCTTCAAGTCATCCCACGTGTTAATGGTACATTTTCCAGCCTGCACTTCCGCATACTTGCGACGCCACCAACTTGCCGTGAGATTGGTAAGGTAAAGCGTAGCGGTGTTTACCCTACTTTTCTCATCGAGCAAGTTTAGCGCATCGAAGTAGCGCTCCATATGCCGTAGGAAGTTGTCCAACTGCTTGGTGTCCCTCTTCCCCAAGTATTCCTTGGGCTTAGGGGCTTCAACCCTTGGAATAGCGAGTGCAGGTGGCACTACCGCAGCACCACTAGCCACCGACTTTTTGCACAAGGCCACCTCCGCCTTTGTGTCTTCCAACCCCTTACTCAACTCGTCCATTCGAGTTTCGACCTTAGCCAAGACCTCCAGTACCCTTGCTTGGAAGGCATGCATCTCTTGGCGTAGCGCTTCGGTGGCGGCCTCGAAACTTTGCATGAATTCCTTGAGCTCATTACCTTGGCTTTCCACCTTGCCATTGAGCTCCTCCACGCTTTGCTCCATGCCTTGCTCTAGCCTATCTAGCCTCTCCAACGTATCGGCCATGGCTAGCTCCACCTTGACTAACCGAGTCTCTAAAGCGCTCACCACATCACGAGATTTCTCTTAGCCACGAGGTTTCTTGCCAGCGGTGGGGGCGGTTTCACGCTCGCGTGACTCCTCAGTCACAGTCACCTCTGATGCCATACCTCCTAACCTTCTTGCTCTTGATCACACAAGAACTTGGCTTAGCCAACCTGGCTCTGATACCCACTGTTATGGCCTTATTGTTTCACCGCTTAGACCATGCGACCTTAAGCGCTCAATGACCCGAACTTGCACCTAAGTAAGCCTTTAACCCTTGACAATGCCAAGCAAGATCAAAGGAAGCAAGAGAGAGTTAGGAAATGTATAAGTGTTATTACTTTATAAGGCAATTGTACAAGAGAGGTGTGTAAGGAAGTGTGTTGGTGAAACTCTCAAGGAGAGGACTTGTTGCTTACAAATGAGTGCTCTCCCCTATTTATAGAGGAGCACCTCCTCAACATGTGGCTATTAATGCGCCACTTGTCTACACTCTATTTACGCTCTAGAAGTATCCTAAGATATTTTACAAAGCCTAGAAATATCTATAACACTTAAGAAATATCTAGAGAACCCTAGATACTAGAGAACTCCACGGTCTTCTAGAAGCTTCATAATCTTCCACGCGCTTCTATCACCTTCCAGAACCTTCCAGAGTCTTCTAGGGTCTTCTAGGGCCTTCTCATATTTTCTGCACGCTTCCAGAGCTTTCTAGAGCCTTCCGGAGTATTCTAGAAGTGTCCGAAACATTCTGGAACGTCCTGGAACCTTCTAGAAACTTCCGAAACGTCATGCCCAATTCATGCGCCATTGAATTCCTCTCGACACGAGGATCCCATCTTATTATAACACTTGCCCTAAAATCCCAATCCTTCGTTTGCTTCGGTGCAAGGTTGGCGCAAAACCATGCGCGTATCATGCGGGGCGTGACAAGAAGCTTTAACTGTGTTAGGCGGCAGGAATAAGAATTCAGCAGGCTCTCGAAATCCCGCCTAGAATAATCCTTGAACCAGAAGATCAACGATACAGCCTAGGGCTGACCCAAAAGTGGGCTACACCAGGCTGTAGCCCGGCCTGCCTTTTGAAAAAAAAAATAATAATAATAATCTTATAGTATTACAATACATCTCTAACATCTTAATTTTAGTAAAAACACACTCCTAGAAAAAATAATTAATATAATATATATTTAATTCTTCATGGCTTACTTTACCAAATTCAATGCTTTAATCCTTATCCAATGACCTGTCTCTTTTACAAAGCTAGCAAACTAAAACTTCTACAAATTTTCTATCTTTTTCTCTTCAATCTTTGATGTTAGCTCTTGAAAAGTGTTTGGGGCCTCAAACGAGTTATTAACTCTTATTTAAAGAAAATAACTCATATATTATTTAATCTTATGAGAGAATTATATACACACACACACACACACACACACATATAATTATACAAAATTAGATTTTTATTTAGAAATTTAATTTGTGAGTTTTAAGACTCGATTTTAACATTTTATGTGATGAGTTTAAATAAATTAATAGTGATGTAGAATATATGCTTGTGTTAGATATTAGAATATATATATATATATATATATATATATATATATATATATTGATTTTCAAGAATTTAATTTGACTTAGTGTTTTATTATTTAGATTTTATTTGTGGATTTTAATAATTAGTTTTATTGTCTTATTTTATAGATTTTGCTAAATCGATTGTGATAGAGAATATTATGCAGTGTAAGTTATTAAAGAGTATAATTTGAAGATAACATATTTTATTTGAGTTAGGCTTTTATTATTTTATGGCTTGTATAAATGAATGTGATTTAATGAAGTGTCTAAAATAGTTGAGACATTTTCATATATTTGGATAAAGTTTTCAATAATTATGATTTATAAAATGAATAAGTTGTTTATCATAAGATTATTTTAAAAATGTATTCATCATTTGTATTGATTCATATCACATAATTTTTGAATTTTATGATACAATATATTGTAAGGTACAATTTCAGTAAAGCATTAATCATTGTATTTGAATTAGAAGTTTATTTATTGTATATTTTTTGAATTTTAGTTTTACTTTTGTTTATGCATGAATATGCAATTTTAGAAGTAGGATTTTAATTTCTCATGAATAAAATTTTCTAGTACCATCACGATTCAAATCTCATGTAATTAAATTTAGCCCCGTCTAAAAAGAAATTATGGATCCGCCTATGTATACAGCTAATGATGAATTCAATCTTCTAGTCGCAAAAATTAATCAATGTATTATGTAAGCGCATCAGCTACAGAAACAGCACTAGAGTACTAGTTAAGAAGGGCTGTGAAGACAGAGTACTAGTTTGATTTACGGTCACACGGAGTACACATCACTGTTGTACCAAAAGCGGAAAAATACTTGAATAGATAAAATATATATAATTCTGAAAACTCTTGTACTCCTGTTTTTGTTACATTTTATTTTATTTTGTAAAAATGTTTTGTCATTTGACCATTTCACCTTTATGCTGCTTGTTATTATTATTATTTTTTTCAAACTGTTACTAGAATAAGGTGCATGCATTACCACCGATCAAAGGGGGTGACGGTTTCGCTTAGCCTAGACCTTGGAGGTGTCTAATTTTCCCTTCACACACTCGTATTGCTAACTTGATCTATATTTTTTCTACCTTAAATATTCATTGCACACACTTATTGAGAGAGAGAGATTTGGTGAGTCAAATTTAAGTTGACTTTGAAGTACTTCAATATAAATTACTATAAATCTATTCATCTTTGCCAGTTAGTGATTAGAATTGAAATAACGAAGTGGTATTTAACGATAATAACTCAATAAATCAATCATTAATTAAGATTAGGAAACTTGTTTCATATTGAAACAATGAACCGCGCAACCGTAATTTATAATTTTCCAAGTACTCTTAATTTCTTCGTTAGTAATTTCTTCATCCACCATTCTACCTTAATTCTCAAACAAAGAGTTTAAGTTTGCTTCTCTGAGACCAAAATGGTGACGGATCATTGATTCTTGAGCAGTCCTTGATGCCCTTGCAGCCACAGAGCCATAGTTCTCGCCATAACCTGCGGTCTTTACTTGAAACATGACAAGTTGGTCTACTTGAAAAGAACCTTCTCTCTTCACTTCCTCTTCCATTTCATCTTTGGAGGGTGCATAAAAGGGCACATTGTAAGAGTCAAGCTTTTCTTTCTTTATTTCTCCCTGGAAATTAACAAATAATATTAATAAAAAGTATATTTACGTATTTAACTCGCTTGATGATTTAAATTTTCTGGACCTGAGAAACCAAGATGGTTAGAGATCTTGAGAGAAGTTCCCAGAAGAATGAATTGCCCTTGTCAACGTGATCTGCACCTATTCTACCAAACATGATTAGCACCATTCGACCTCCAACGATAAGTTCTTTGGACCTTGATCCAAGGAAGAAGGAGAAATCATTTTGGAATTGTTTGTAGTACGCTTGGGGTACAACAGGAGGGCTAGATTCGGAGATGTAAATGCTGCCTTTGTTCACTGACTTGCCCTGCTCCTCGTAAAGATTTGATGGAACCTACGTGAGATGGTCAATTGGTCATTGACCCATTTTCTGTATTGATGGCAAACACTTTTGGGTCGCAGTAATGTGATGGTAAAATCAGAAGAGAAAGATGTTGAGCTTTGTGGCTCATATGCACAAAATGAAAGATCCCACATTGCTTAAATAGCAAAGCTTGGGACTTTTGTAGGCTTATAAAAGAAGCCTTTTGGGAAATGAATAAGTATCACATTTGAAATATCATTCCATCCCCTATATTTGTAAGGTCTTACTAATAAGACCTTATAGTTTAAGGGCCTTTCATTAAGGACCTTAAAGTTTGTAATATTTGTTTTTTTCTCCCTTTGTTTTGGGTATTTGTGGTATTGCCCAATTGTTTGGGTAATTATAGTTTGACCCAACTATTTGGGTAATTATAGTTTGACCCAATAGTTGTGGTATTTGTATTGTGGCCCAAAAGTTTGTAATTCTCTTTGAAGATAGTGGAAAGTTTCTTCAGCGGCGCCCGAGGACGTAGGTATTTATACCGAACCTCGTTAAATCTTGGTGTTCTTTCTATTTCTGCATTGTGGTTAATTGGTTGCCTCTTTAGTTGCTATTATATTCAATTATCTGGCATAGTTGTGGTTGTGCATTTTTGGGTTGTTCGGTTGGTTATCGTTTCCGCTTGTGCATAACAATTGGTATCAGAGCCGAAGGTTTTGGGTAGTTACTGGCTATTTCACTGAAGCACTTACTACTGTTCTGGGCTGTTGATTTTGGATTACTAGTTATTGAATATAATAGTTTGTTGGAGCTTGGTTACTGGTGATTTGTGTATCGAGCTTATTTGTGAGAGGTAGTTATGGCATCATCGTCAACTGTACCTGAGAAGACAGTGACTGTGACAAATGCAAAAATAGATGTTGAAAAATTTGATGGTCGAAATAATTTCAGCTTATGGCAGAGTGAGGTGTTGGGCGGGTTGTATCAGCAGGATTTGGATATTGTTCTGGAAGAAACAAAACCAGAAGATATCAGTGCAAGAGATTGGGACAGGCTTAATATAAAAGCTTGTGGGTTGATTCGCTCTTGCTTGTGTAGAGAACAAAAGTATCCGTTCACTAAGGAGACATCTGCAAGCAAATTGTGGAAGGCGCTGGAGAACAAATATATGAAGAAAAGCAATGAGAATCGGCTGTACCTATTGAAGAGATTGTTCCATCTCCAGTTAAAACAAGGTACGAGCATCAGCTCTCATATTGATGAGTTTAATAAGTTAATTGCTGATTTGTTAAACTTAGATGAAACCTTCAAAGATGAAATTAAGGCTATGCTATTGATGGCTCACTTCCGGATAAATTAGATCATTTGTGCATTACTCTTATCCATGGGAAAGATAAACTGTCTTTTTGAAGAAGTCTGTTCTGCTTTGTTGAATTATGAAATTCGTAAGAAAGATCAAAGGGAACGTAGGGATGAGTCAGTAGATGCATTGATAGTGAGAGGGCGTAGTCAAAGTAGGAAACCAGGAAAAAGGGGAAAATCTTGGTCGAGGGGTAGATTAGGAAAAGATGAGTGTGCCTTTTGTCGTGAGAAAGGGCATTGGAAGAAATATTGTCCTAAGTTGAAAAAGATAGATAAGGGCAAGGCTATTTCTGATGCATGTGTTGTTAAGCGTGAGGATGATAGTGATTCAGATATATGTCTAGTTGGTCATCCATCCACTTCTGTTTCTGATGAGTGGATTATGGATTCGGGTTGTACTTATCATATGTGTCCACATCGGGATTGGTTCTTTCAGTTTGAAGAGCTTGATTGTGGAGTTGTGTATATGGGCAATGATGATATTTGCCATACTACTGGGATAGGTTCGATCCGTTTGAGGAATCATGATGGACTGACTAGAGTTCTGACAGATGTTCGGTATGTACCAAAGTTGAAGAAAAATCTCATCTCTTTGGGAGCCTTAGAATCTAAAGGCTGTGGTATGTCTATTCGAGATGGTATTCTGAGGGTCACTTCAGGCGCTCTTGTGGTATTGAAAGGCACTAGGAGGAACAACTTGTATTACTATAATGGTAATACGGTTATCGGATCAGCTGCTATGGTTTCTGATAATGATGCAGATTCAGAGATCACGAGACTATGGCATATGCGTTTGGGACATGCAGGTGAGAAAGCCTTATTCAGTTTGGTAAAACGAGGCTTATTGATAGGTGCAAAGACCTGCAAGCTGGATTTTTGTGAGCATTGTGTTCTTGGAAAGCAGAAGAGAGTGAAATTTGGCACCGCTATTCATAATACCAAGGGTATTCTTGATTATGTTCACTCAGATGTGTGGGGACCTACCAAAACAGCATCGATTGGAGGTAGGCACTACTTTGTTACTTTTGTTGATGACTTTTCCAGAAGAACTTGGGTGTACTGTTTGAAATCAAAAGATGATGTACTTAGTGCTTTCCTTAAATGGAAAAAGATGATTGAGACACAAACTGGTAAGAAGATCAAGCATCTCAGAACAGATAATGGTGGTGAGTATTGCAGTGATCAGTTTTTAAAATTGTGTCAAGATGAAGGTATTGTACGTCATTTTACTGTTAGAGGTACACCGCAGCAGAATAGGGTGGCAGAACGCATGAATCGGACATTGCTGGAGAAAGTTCGGTGTATGTTGTCCAATGCTGGGTTGGGCAAAGAGTTTTGGGCTGAGGCTGTGACTTATGCGTGTCATCTCATTAATCGTCTACCATCAGCTGCTATTGGTGATAGAACTCCATTGGAGGTATGGTCTGGACAACCTGTTTCTGATTATGATTCTTTACATGTTTTTGGTTCACCTGCATATTATCATGTGAAAGAATCTAAGCTGGATCCTAGAGCCAAGAAAGCGATTTTCTTGGGATTTGCTTCGGAGTAAAAGGATATCGTCTATGGTGTCCTAGTTCGAGGAAGATTGTATCCAGCAGAGATGTGACATTTGATGAGTCTTCAATGTTGAAGAAATCAGAAAATCAGACAAAGGTGAATGGTACTCCACAGCAGGTGGAGCATACTCAACAGCAGGTGGAGTTTGAAACGACGACATTGAACCCAGTTAGATCTGTTGAGACAGATGATGGTACTCCTATGATAGAGGAGGATTTGAGAGATGATGGAGAGGGTTCTACTCAGGAACCCAACAGCAACAAGAATCTATTACAGTTAATAGGCCAAGACGTGAGATTCGCAGACCTACTCAATTTGCTGATATGGTGGCCTATGCACTTCCAATTGTAGATGTTGATGTTCCTTCCACTTGTAGAAAGGCAGTTAGATGTTCTGAAGTTGATGAGTGGAAGACAGTTATGAGCGAAGAGATGCAGTCTCTTCAGAAGAATGAAACTTGGGAGCTAGCTCAACTACCAAAGGGTAAAAAGGTAATTGGGTGCAAATGGGTATATGCAAAGAAAGATGGATTTCCTAACAAGAATGACGTCTGCTACAAGGCAAGATTGGTAGCTAAAGGCTACGCTCAGAGGGAAGGAATTGACTACAATGAGGTATTTTCTCCAATTGTGAAACATTCTTCCATTAGAATTTTGTTGGCCTTGGTAGCTCAGATGAATATGGAACTAGTTCAACTTGATATAAAAACTGCATTTTTACTTGGTGACTTGGAAGAGGAAATCTATATGACTCAGCCAGAGGGATTCAAAGTTGCTGGTAAGGAAAATTTGGTATGCAAACTGAAAAGATCGCTTTATGGTTTGAAGCAATCTCCCAGACCGTGGTATAAGCGATTTGATCAGTTTATGATGGGTCAGAGGTATACAAGAAGCAAATTTGATAACTGTATGTATTTTCGGAGGCTACATGATGGTTCTTTCATTTATCTACTCTTGTATGTTGATGACATGTTGATAGCTTCAACAAATGTCGAAGAAATTGCAAAGTTGAAGACTCAGCTGAATCGAGAGTTTGAGATGAAAGATTTGGGTGAAGCTAAGAAGATTCTTGGCATGGAGATTAGCAGAGATAGAGGGAGAAGTAAGATTTGTTTGACTCAGAAGCAGTATCTGAAGAAGGTATTACAGCGGTTTGGCATTACAGAGCAGTCTAAACCTGTAAGTACCCCACTTGCTCCTCATATGAAGCTCAGTGCATCTTTATCTCCTAGTACAGATGAGGAACGAGAGTACATGTCTCGAGTTTCGTATGCTAATGCAGTTGGTAGCCTGATGTATGCTATGGTGTGTACGAGACCCGACATTTCACATGCAGTTGGAGTTGTGAGCAGGTATATGCATGATCCTGGTAAAGGACATTGGCAAGCAGTGAAATGGATTCTACGGTATTTGTTGAAAACCGTGGATGTTGGCTTAGTCTTTGAGAGAGATGATACATGTGGTCAGTATGCTATTGGTTATGTTGATTCAGATTATGCTGGTGATTTGGATAAACGTCGGTCGACAACCGGTTATGTGTTTACTCTTGCAAGAGCACCAGTGAGTTGGAAGTCTACTTTACAGTCTACAGTGGCTTTGTCTACTACAGAGGCAGAGTATATGGCAATAACAGAGACTGTGAAGGAAGCTATTTGGTTACAGGGATTACTGGATGAATTGGGAATTGGGCAGAAGAAGATCAGTCTTTATTCTGACAGTCAGAGTGCTATCCACTTAGCGAAGAATCCAGTGTTCCATGTTCGTACGAAGCATATTGATGTTCGTTATCATTTTGTGCGGGAGATCATTGATGAAGGAAGAATCTTACTTCAGAAGATTGAGACTGCCGAAAATCCTGCAGATATGTTGACTAAGGTTATGACATCGATCAAGTTCAGTCATTGTTTGGACTTGATCAACATTGTGCGAGTTTGATCGCGCCATTGGGCGCATTTGTAGGCGTTGCAGTTGTGATAGAGAATATGGGAAAAAGAAAAGTCTTGTGGTGGATTGGCATATTCGCCAAGGTGGAAATTTGTTGAGCTTTGTGGCTCATATGCACAAAATGAAAGATCCCACATTGCTTAAATAGCAAAGCTTGGGACTTTTGTAGGCTTATAAAAGAAGCCTTTTGGGAAATAAATAAGTATCCCATTTGAAATATCATTCCACCCCCTATATTTGTGAGGTCTTATTAATAAGACCTTATAGTTTAAGGGCCTTTCATTAAGGACCTTAAAGTTTGTAATATTTGTTTTTTTCTCCCTTTGTTTTGGGTATTTGTGGTATTGCCCAATTGTTTGGGTAATTACAGTTTGACCCAACTATTTGGGTAATTGTAGTTTGGCCCAATAGTTGTGGTATTTGTATTATGGCCCAAAAGTTTGTAATTCTCTTTGAAGATAGTGGAAAGTTTCTTCTGCGGCGCCCGAAGACGTAGGTATTTATACCGAACCTCGTTAAATCTTGGTGTTCTTTCTATTTCTGCATTGTGGTTAATTGGTTGCCTCTTTAGTTGCTATTATATTCAATTATCTGGCATAGTTGTGGTTGTGCATTTTTGGGTTGTTCGGTTGGTTATCGTTTCCGCTTGTGCATAACAAAAGAATCCCACCTTTGATAACCAGTGCACACTAAAAGATGAATAAATGAAGTGCAAAGAGTTGTTGGGAAAGAGCCTTCCATAGAAAGAACCAATGTAAGCTACAATATAAATAGAGGGGCACTCATGATCACTTCTTTCTCTCTTAAGCTCACTATAAAAATATGGCAAGGCCATGAACACCGATGTTAAGTTATTTGTTGGAAGATCATTAAGATAAATGTGGACTCCGGTGCTGGACACAAGAGTTTCCGACATTTCCCTTCAACAGTTTCAACAAAACCTTTGATGGTTGCTAGTGAATTAGATCCAGAAGAACAACCCAAATCAGCTATGCAAATAGTATCTGTATTATTAACCATTTTAGGGTAAAGTTGTTGTAATGTTTTCAAGGGTTATGTGCTTCACCATATCGATGTCTTCTTCCGTTAAATTAAAAGAAAATAAATGAGAAAATGTAAATATAATCACTGAAAATAAACAGCCAGACTTTCGAAAGAATAATATGAAAAAATTAAGTATAAAATGAACAAAGAAAATTAATGTAAACCTGAATGGAGGAATTTTTTTCATAGCTAGTTGGACCAGCTCCTCCTGTCATGTGAAAGAATCTCTGCACGACTAGGGATGGCAAAACCCGGGGCCGGGGCCGGGGCCGGATTGCACACTCCGGCCCCGGCAAATTCCCCGGAATTTTTTTCCGGGGTCGGGTCTGGGGTACCCCGGGTGGGGCCGGGTTTTTCAATAACCCGGGATTAAAACCCGGGTGCCTTTTTTTTTAATTCTGATGCTTTTTTTCTGTAGTATATATATGTGTGACAGCAATATTTTGTGTAAAAGAGCTCGTGGTCTAGTGGTAGCCCACTCTTTCTATTTATGTAAGGTGCTGGGTTCGAACCCCAGGGGCTATGGATAATTTATAACATAATTTCCTTGGACAGTAGCAGACATATATATATATAAATGGGCAGCCAAGCCATTGCGAGATGGCATGCAGTCCAGTGGTCTTGTGCTGTTTCCATCTAAGCGGGGAGACGAGTTCAAACCCTCGAGGCTGCTGAAAATTTTTTAAAAAAATTCCTTGGAGATGGGCTGGGTTTGACGAATGGGCTTGAAATAAAAAATTCTGTCAAAAGTTGGGCTGGGCTTTGGGCTAGAATTTAAAGAAAGGGTGAAAAGTAAAAATTAAAAACTGACAGGACTTATATGAATTTTTACATAACATAATTTTTCAAATTACAATTACATCCCCGGGTTTAATTCCGGGTCCCAACCCCGACCCCACCACCCCGGCCCCGGGGCCGGGGCAGAAAATTTCTCTCCGGCCCCGGCCAAATTCCCCGGTTTTCTGGGTTATTGCCCGGCCCCGGACGTCCGGATTTTTCGGATCCCCGACCCCGGCCGGGTCAAATTGCCATCCCTATGCACGACATCCATGTTGACTGATTTCAAGCTCTCTCTTCTTCACTCTCTTTTCAAAGGAAAATTTGGATATTATGTTCGTGGAATTGTAATGAGATATTTTTCTATTTTACATATATATCTCTAACCACAAGACGGTTTTCTAATTGGACAAGATTCTTAAGAAGAGAAGCATCTTTTTTGGTCAATGATTAGCCCTGAGTAGGTGAAGATCTAATGTTGATTGATTTTATGCTTTGATATAAAATGTGGTGAATTGTGATAAATTAACTGATCAGAGTTGAATTTATATCACTTCCACATATAAGAAGTATAAATTAATGTTATGAATTTTAAATTTTTATAACAATCATAATGATTAATGGATGTAGAATAGATTTTCAAAATTAGCCAGGCTGCACGCATATCAGTGACACCAAGTCAAGACGCCTTCAACGGCACTACAGGCTGATATCTAATGCTTCCGTGTCTTAGCATGATATCTTATATGTTGCGCCATTATAGCCTCTATGCTTTTAACGAGACCATTAATTGACCATCTCACCCTTAAGAATGAAACCAAGCGACTAAAAAAGAAAGAATTAAAGCAGGAAATGTTGAAGACAGATGTTGCAGCATAAGTTTTCAACTCTTAAAGCACTGCAGCATACTTGAGAGACTACTGCAAGTCTAAGCCTAGTTGATACTGATAGCAAGAAAGAAAACAAGTGATTAATTTGAAGAGATTAGAAAGGAAGCTGACACCAGAGATTTACAGTGGTTCAGCTAGATTAGCCTACATTCACTTGACCAGCTCCCAAAAGATAATTCACCATACATGGACTGAATTGTTAAAGACCCAGCAAAGGCTTTTCTCTGACTCAAGAACAAAATCTCTGTCCATAACTCACAAAATACAAAGCTTTAGAGTAAGAAATCCGAACCCACTTCCCAGTTACAAACAAGACTAACTCTCTCTTAACCTTTCTCTTTAATCTTTCTTATATAAAAGATCAAAGTTCTCAAGTAACTTTCTTAATAACCAGCATGACTAGCTGGTAAACTTCAACCGAATTCCCTTCCAAATGGAACTACCAACGGCTGAGCAGTCAAACTAACTATTGAACCAACCGATTTAACAATAAGGATCAGCACATTCCTGAAATCCATCTATCAACCTGGAAGAAGCAGAACCACCCAGCAAACGATGCATTCGATCCTCTGGCTTCTGGAATAATCAACACGACTGCTTCAGCTCAGAAAATAATTGATAAGGATCACACCACACCAGTATCAGATAAAATTTGAAAAGGATCACAACAACACCAGATAACAGTTAATTTCATATTCATATGGTGTTAAATGCTTTACATTCATGATGGTCCATGAGAGAGGTTAATAGAGTGCTTAAAGTAAAGATAGGGGTTCCCTGAATTTTTGTCAAATTACAAACCCAGTAGTTTCACAAACTAATTCTGATAAGCCTGGATCTAAACCCCGTTAACCACATATTTTGTCTGTTGATTTTATCTAACTCATATATGTCAAAGAATTTTGTAATTTAAAAATAATTTTACTCTCAATTATATTATCTTGTCGGTTACATTATCAGAACCGAGCATTTTTGCTTCACTGCAACTACTCATTGCCTACACTGAAAATTAGATGGGAAGATAAAGAAACTAACCAGCAGAGATGCCTGCACTTATTCCGAATTCTAGAGCCAATCATCTAAGTTTCAGATCTACGTTAGAGAAGTCTCTAAATATCATATTTCTTGATTCAGGATAAAATTCATATAAGGAAAGAAACTGTTTGGCACAGGTCCTCGGCTTTTATATTTTTATTCTTCATTCACAAAGTTTTAAATAATTAACTTCGAACTGTTTAGAATCCAAGAAAAATTCAGATCAATCCCTCTCCCACCCCAAACCAATGTGCGAATGAAAATTTGAGAATAAATGGTCCCAAATGCCTCTAGCTTTTCGTTTGTGCTTTTTCAACCTTTAATTATCTTCAGCATCTTACATTGTCAGTTTGGCTTGTTTTCTCTGCGTTAATAATGGCACTGACATATTCAGGGCGTCAGACGCCAATGTCAATGTGCTGCATGATCTTATATAAAAGATCAAAGTTCGCTTAAGAGTACATCAAGGCTATTACAAGATCACATTTTATTTCCATCAAATACACATGCCACAAATCAATCAAGCAAAACTTGCATTTTCCCCCTAAATGCTTTGTCTTTACAATTCAATGGACATTCCTTTAGCTTCCAGCAGCCAGCATGATACACCCCTCTGTCTGTTGATGAAATTTGATGCCCGATTTAAATGAGCTAAAAGAGAGCAAATAACTTGGCTAGAGTTAACTTTTGTTAGATAAAATGGAATGTTAAGAAACTTAATTCTGCCAAGCTTGTCTCACACATCGCCTTTTGAAATCAATTCTTCAAGAAATTCATTGCATATTAAACTAAGTAGCATCACTGCATCAGATGGAAATATCAAATATCAGGTTTTGTTAACAAGAAGTTTGTCAACCCACTTAATATGTGGAAAGAATATCACCAACAAGTGGTTTGTTGATTCAACTCTGGCCTTAGCTGCTTCAAATGATAGAACCAACGCAGTTGAAGGATCAACCCGGCATTTAACCTTTGTTCGTAATTATAAAGTTGTTAAGAACGGCGATAAGCATGGTGAATGTTGATGACTTGTGGTGGAGATAGAGTGTAATGTTGTGTGATTTGTTTGTTGTTTTTGGAGTTCTGATCGCTGATTTCTTGTAGAGTGGTTGAAGTTGTCGTTATTGTTGGTGGTGATGTTTGGTTCTGGGATGCAGGGCCGTGTATGTTGGAGACTGAGTTTTTTTTTTTTTCTCTTTCTTCTTCAAGTGTGTGTTTGTTTTGGTTAATCTGATACTGATTGATAATTGATATCAAATTATCAACCCAAAAAAAAAGTGCTTAAAAGAGATTAGAAAATGAAGATTACACCAAAGATTTATGGAGGTTCGGCTAGATTAGCCTACATCCGCTTGACATGCTCTTAGAAGAAATTTCGCTATGAAATGAATTGTTACAGACCCCATCAGAAAAACTTCTTTGACTCTAGAACCAAAAAGCTCTATCTATTTGCTTAAGAAAAAACAGAGCTCCGAGTAAGAAATCCTAACCCCTTTCCCAGTTACAACCAACACTAACTCTCTCTTGACCTTTAATCTTTCTTATCTCTCTTAGAAACAGGATCAACCACTAAGCGGGTCAAACTATATATGAAATGAAGTTCTTTACCAATGTAAATCAGCAGGTTCCAGAAACCCAGCAGCTGCAGCTAACCTCAACCCTGAACCAGCAGAATCACCTGGTTAATGATGCATTCAATCCTCAAGCTTGTAGAATATTAGAGAATTACGTATGTAATGTTAAGCGTACATTTAATATGATATCAGAGTTATCATGACTCTAATGATAGCAAGTTTGAATCCCCTCCGTGTCATTTAAAAAGAAAATATTAATTAAAAAAAAGTGAGACATGTGAGGGGACATATCAGAGAATTATGTATATAATGTTAAGCTTACATCTACAAGCTTAAGCTTTTAAAATAAGACAAACTTAACATAGAATAATCGACAAAAATGCATCAGCTACTAAAAAAAAATTGTTGAAGATCAATTCAGTGTCAAATAAAATTTGACATGATCAGAAATGCAGTAGATAAGATTGCATTTCATATTCATATGATATTGGATGCACACATTCATGATGGTCCAAAGGAGAGTTTGAAAGAGCATTTGTGACTCTAGAGGTTCACTTTAACTAAAAAATTGAGAAAAATAATAATACTCGGCAAGAATGCTTGCCCTCTTGATCTAAAAAATCAATCGATGTAAAAAATCTATCGATAGAAGCAATGGCAGTTTCAACTGATTCAGTCACTGAATTTTATAGTATTTGTAGCCTCTAAATGTGATGCCCTATTTCAAAATAGCTAGAAGAGGGCAAAATAACTTAGCAACAGTCCCAGATAACAGTTAATTTCATATTCATATGGTACTAAATGCTTTACATTGATGATGGTCCATAGGACGGCTTAAAGAGTTCTCGCAACTCTAAAAATGGGGGTGTTCAAAATTACCCGACCCGACTCGATCGGGTTTATCAGGTTAAATACAGATTAGTGCTTTAAAAAACCTGAAATCAGGTTTCCTATAATCAGGTTTGATCCATATAACCCGATAAAACCCGACCCGATGAGAAATTTTTTTAGGGAAATAAAATTTGACACGTGTCAATCTCTTATTGGCCTTTTTATGCATCTTATACCCGACCAGACCCCAACTATTTTACCACATGAAATAAGTTTTAAAAATCTGTGAATTGGGTCACGACCGACCCGAACAAGCCGACCCAACCCGACCATTCGGGTTACACCTCGGGTTCTATACTTCAAAAACCCAATTACGGGCCAAAATTATTTCAAACCCGACCCGTGTGCACCCCTATCTGAAAGTATACTGATAAAAACTAGAGCAAAATAAAATTTTACAAGAGTGATAAATTATCTCACATTGGTTTGATTTGATGCTGACATGGTTTAGGTTTTTGCTTTCGATTGTCCGAACTGCCTGGCAAATTATGTTATATCCTGAAAAAAAGGAAACATGGATACATGGGATAAGTATAAATGAATAAAACGAGTCATGCTACGGTACAACCTTTGTACCGTACAATCATTTTCAAAATTTATAAAAATAATGTAAAAGTTGTAAGTCTTTGTGTAAAAGTTGTAAATGTGAAAAATTATTCATTTATAACTTTTTTCACATTTACAATTTTTTTACAAGGATTTACAACTTTTATACTAATTTTACAAAAATTAAAAAATGATTGTACGGTACAACCAATGTACCGTAGCTACACCCAAATAAAACTGATTAAAAAAAATATACCCTGAAGCTCAAGTACTAAAGCATCGCAGTACAATTATTTTGAGAAAAAAAAAGGGTAACATAAACTGATTCATAAAGGTACATCAAAGGCTATTATAAGATCACACCTTTTTATCTGGTTTCCATCAAATAAACATGCCACCAATCAATCAAATAAAACATGCATTTTGGCCCTAAATGCTTTGTCTTTACAATTCGTTGATGTCTTACTAGTGGACAGTCCTTTATCTTCCAGCATGATACGCTCTTCTCTTCATGATACTTGATGCTTAGCTAAAAGATAGCAAAATAACATGGTTAGAGTTAACTTTTGTTAGATAAAAGGGAATGCCTAAGAAACTTAATTCTGCCAAGCTTGTCTTACGCATCACCTTTTGAAATCGATTCTTCAAGAAATTCATTGCATCTTAAATGAAGTAGCATCACTGCATCAGATGGAAATATCATTATCTGGTTTTGTTGACAAGAAGCTGATAATATCAAGAATAATAGTAAAAATAGAAACGTGCAAGAGCCAGTCATTAAGGGACTCCATAGATTTAATTTTCTGAACAATAACATGATACAAAATTTGGCATTATTCTATATGATCCCTTAGATTACAATGGCAGCGATAATAAACAGGAAAGAGAGTAGCCCTGGACCGATGGTAATTGCTAGCCTTTGTGGATTCAATCATGACTCATTGCACATATCTATAATATCAATAGCGACCCAGGATTTTATCTAAGAGGGGCACCAACAAGTATTTATATTAAAAATTATGCATGATTACTTTATTGTTAATGGTATTATAAATATTTTTATTCATGATCCTAGACATTAGTATTACAAATCAAAGTTCGATTCTAAATTGAAGATTTTCAAGTAAATATTGCAAATTAATTTCAAGATAACTTTGTTCTAATTTAATGGTTAGAGATGATGTCAAATTTAAAAGTAAATTTTCTTTAAAATGTATCATCGATCATAATTGTTTCGAAAAAAAAATTATTTCATGTTATGGCCATAACAAAATTGGGCCTCAATTATTTCTAATTCAGTAAGCCCATTACTGAAGCCCACTAATTTGGGCTCATTATCTAGGTCCCACAATGACCCAGTCTCAATTACTTTTAATTCAGTAAGCCCATTACTGAAGCCCACTAATTTGGGCCCATTATCTGGGTCCCACAATGACCCAGTCTCAATTACTTTTAATTCAGTAAGCCCATTACTGAAGCCCATTATTCGGGCCCATTATCTGGATCCCACAATGACCCATCCTGACTCCTATATAAACCCCCCAAATTATAATTCAAGGTATGCACACTTTTCTGAACTTATTCTCTCTCTAGATTTCCTTCACTTTTGAGAGCTTCTCTCTCTAGGAAATTCTCCCAGAAAATTTCGGAGTGCCGGACACTGACTTGAGCGTCGGAGGGTCTTCGCCGGCACCCTTGACTATTTTTCTTTGCTCGCAGGATTGGACCCGACGTACCACCTAAGCTCCGACCTGCTTCCCGACCCACTTCCCGGCCGTCCGGAAACCGTGCATCAACAGTTGGCGCCATCTGTGGGAACGACAATTTAAGCCTCTTTTAGTTGTTGCTCCCATCCAAACGTACTCAAACACACCATGAGTCACGAATCCCAACACTCAACCTCCCTAGAGGTTGACGAAGAAATCGAGGTAGAAGCACCTCCCCAACGCCAAAGGGTATTTGACTCAGGGAGAGCTTTAGTAATATCCTCTGGGATGGCCCTTAATCCCAAGCAACCCCGACTCCCACTTAGAAGACCGAAGAAGGGTAAGACAAATAGGTTAACTACCATGGAACATACCATACGGAATTTCAGTGAACAGATGAATCGTATGGTGACTATGTTCAATCAAGCATTTGGACAAAGTGCTCAGTAGGTTGCAAACACTGCTGGGAATAACCTAATGAGTGCCCTGGTAATACCAAATGTCCAGACGGATGTTGGTGAACGTCCTGATTTAGTCGCCCAGACTACTGGATTGCCTCGCCATCAGCTCATTCAATCGAATCTTCCCCATCCTATTGTTCAAGGAGGGGATGTTCATCCACAGATTCCCTCTCCCTCGCATATCGTATCTGCACAACGGTTAGCTGCAGTAGACCTCCGACACTCTCTGAACAACAAGCACCATACAAGCATTGAGCAGATACCGAGAGGAAGTAATGTTGATCAGCCCGCCTATTCCTATCATGGTCCTTACGCTCCAAGGGGCAGCTTCCAATCAAAAAGACATCGCCTCAACTCACCACCTAGAAGTAAGGATCATCGCCTAGATGTTATTCCAATGGATGTCTCAGAAGAGGGAACATCAGATAATCATTATGCGAAGTTCAAGCGAGAAATGGATGAAAAGATCCATAAACTAGAGAAGTTGATTAAGCGTTCACGAGGAGAAGAAGATGGTCGTCCACAATGGGAGTCACCCTTTTTTGAAGATATTCTTAGGGAAAGATACCCGTACGGATTCTGGATGCCACAACTTGAGCTTTACCAAGGGACGACCGATCCCCGAGAGCATTTAGACTCTTTCGTTTCTCATATGGAGATACAAGGGGTCTCAAGGGGAATAATGTGTAGAACCTTTTCTCTTACCCTAGGAAGATCAGCTAAGCAATGGTATAGGAGGTTACCAGCCTCATCTATCTCAAGCTTTGATGAGCTTGCTCGTAGTTTTCTCACGCACTTTTGCAATATGAAGGCCAGAAGTCGACCAGCACAGAGCCTTCTTTCAATCAAGCAGGGTCGTAATGAATCCCTCCGTGCATTTGTGGACAGATATCAGCAGGAGGTTGCCCGAGTGGACCTATTCAATGATGGTTATGCTATGCAAGGTTTGGTTCAAGGAATCAAAGGGGAGCTCCCTCTAGCATGGGAATTCTCTGTTAACCTCCCACGCACGTACCAAGAAGCATTGGCAAGGATCTCTAGCCATGCCGATGCAGAGGAGATTTTTCAAGCAAATTACCCTGGGCAAACTCCAGTGACGCCTAACTCCTCACGTACAGATGGACGGTCGTATGGCAATCACAGGAGGGAGCATCCTGATAGAAATCAGAGGTCAACCTCGGACCGACGCTCTGTACGAGATACATTTAGAAATGATCGTCTCTTGTTGCAAAGGTCATCCACCCAACCTCGCCAAGAGCATAATGATCGACCCCAAGAGGAGCACCGCGCCTTCACATTACTTAACATGCCACAACATGATATCTTGGAAGAAATCAAAGATAAGGGACTACTAAAAGAACCTGCTCCTTTACGATCGAATCCAAAAGCAAGAGATAAGAGAAAGTTTTGTCATTTCCACCGGGCTCATGGTCATAACACTGCGGATTGCTTTGAACTGAAGAGACAAATTGAGGATCTTATCAAGGATGGTCAGCTTCAGGAATACATTTATCGGCCTCCTAAACCATCCAACAAGAATGACAAAGGGAAGGAACCATTAGAAGAGGTAGCCACAATTTTTGGGGGAGTAGTGGCTGGTCCGAGTTCCCAAGCCCGGAGGCGCTTAGCTAGGCAAGCAAGATATGACTTCCCTTGCCACGAAGTCAACCTGACAGCCTCCTCCACCAATGTTGGGGATCATGATGTTATCTCTTTTTCATCTCAAGATGCGCAAGGTATCAATCATCCTCATTGTGATGCCTTGGTCCTCACGGTAATAGTGGCCAATAAAAGGTTACGAAGAGTACTGATTGACAACGAGAGCTCGGCTGATATAATGCCATTGGATGCATTTGATCGATTGGGTCTCAACCGTAGAGATATGAGAGGTATCCAAACTTCCCTGATAGGATTTACTGGAGGAAAAGTCATTCCAGAAGGAGTGATTTCGTTACCAGTGACCTTGGGAGAAGATCCCCTACAAACAACCAAGATGGTGAACTTTCTCGTAGTAGATCATCCGTGTGTTTATAACGCCATTCTTGGACGGCCATCACTTTACGACTTCAAGGCCGTGACGGGTATTTATCATCATGTCTTGAAATTTCCAACACCCGCTGGTATAGGAGAAGTTAGAGGTGAACAGCGAGCCTCTCAAGAGTGCTACAACATGGCCTTTAAAGAGAAAGCACATAAGCTGATGATAATTCGAGGAGAACCTTCCGTGGGCATAAGCTAAGTGGGCAAGTACTACGAAGTACCCGAGATCCCACTGATAGAGCACTAGGGCTCAACTGGGAAGGTCCATACCAAGTCAAAGCAGTCATCCGACCAGACACCTACAGACTGGTCACCATGGATGGGAGGTCGCTCCGTCATCCATGGAATATTGAGCACTTGAAGAGGTACTACCTGTAATCTCTCTATATGTGCAGTAACTCCGCCCAGGAGCTTATGCATGTGTAACAACTCCCATGGGGAGACCAATGAAGAGATTGTCAGTAAAAGTGTTCGTTATTCAGAATTCTTGTGACTACACCTCCTTAAAACACATGTATGACCAAATTGCAATGATATGGAACAAGTAATAGAATCCAACACCAGAAAGAAAAAAAATTTTACTTAGTGTTCTTATTATTCCAAAATTGGTTGAGGGATGCCACACATCCTCACCTAGTACATCGAACTGAAAGTAAAGACAGTAAAAGGTAAAGTCAAGGCCGGGAGAGCAGCCTTGATATGATTGTTCCCTATGAATGAGCATCTACCTAGTTGGAAGAATTCCAACTATCTCTAAGAAGTGGCCTCATCACCTCTTTCTTCGTCTGAAGACGATGAGGTAGAGTCGCCTTGCTTGGCCTCCCAGGCTGCTGTGTCCAATGTCGACTCATAATCCTCATCTTTAAGGATGAGGCAGCGGAATTGCTCAGGATCGGAGTCCGCTGTAGGGATAGACTCTTCTACCAAGTTTAACTCCTCAGCTATGGGTGACTGATCAATCTCTGGATGGCGGTCATGGAACCATCTACGCACTCCATTGACTCCCTCAATGTAGGAGCGTTCCATAGCCTGCTGGTAGACACGACCCCTACGGAAGCGAGCAACTACTTTGTCAATCCTACTTTGCTCAGCAGCAGCTCTCTCTCGAAGCTCTTGGCTAAAATCATTGGCCCTTTTACGCTGGATAGCTGCCTCCTTCTTGACCCCGGATAGGTCTGCCTTCATTCTACCCATCTGTTCCTTCATCTCTGCCATTCTTCTCTCCGTTTCGGTTAAGTTGTCAAGGCAGACTAGGTGTTTCGCTTTCCAGTCGTCAACCTCAGAAGTGAGATGGTTAACCTCCTTGAGGAGGTTGGTGTTGGTAGACTCTCCCTGAGCCAAGGGTCCTGTCGCCTACAGAAAGAAAGGCAAGGAGAGGGAAGGAGTTAAAACATGACTTTCAAAGGTATATAAAAAAAAGGGGAAGGAAGAGGTGCAAAAAAAAAAGCTGGGGGATTGTATCGAAAGTCCACGGAAGCACGCCCGCGGAAGAAGAAAAAAAAGAAAAAATTAAAAATTAAAGTTCGAAAATCCGCGGAAGCACGCCCGCGGAGGAAAAATTATTCAAGTCTGAAAATCCGCGGAAGCACGCCCGCGGAGAAAAAAAATATATTAAAGTTTGAAAATCCACGGAAGCACGCCCGCAGAGGAAAAATTATTCAAGTCTGAAAATCCGCGGAAGTACACTTGCGAAGGAAAAAAATTATTCAAGTCAGAAAATCCGCGGAAATACGCCCGCGGAGGAAAAAATTATTTAAGTTTGAAAATTCGCAGAAACACCCCCGCGGAGAAAAAATTAAAGTTTGAAGATTCGCGGAAACACCCCCACGAATTTGGCAGAAATACCCCCGCGGGTAAATAATCAAAATCTTGGAGAAATTGCAGAAGAGTCCCTACAATTACTTGAATTTTTTCTGGGAGGCCCCTGCATGCTACGTGAACAGTGCACGCAGCATGCAGCGTGCCCAGCACCCCTCGGGTGCTCGCCTCCGCACCCTGAGCTCTCTCCCTCGCCGGTTGCCTGCCTCTCCTCCTCGCCGGTCGCCGACCTCTCCCTCTCGCCGGTCACCGGCCTCTCCGCCTCGCGCTGCGCCCAACGCCCGGCGTGCCCAGGCAGCACGCCCGGTGTGTCCAGGCAGCACGCCTAGCGTGCCCAGGCAGCACGCCTAGCGTGCCCAGGCAGCGCGCCTAGGCAGCACGTCCAGGCAGCACGTCCAGGCAGCGCGCCCAGGCAATGCGCCCAGCGTCCAACGCCCCAGCGCCTGGCATGCTTCTCCCTTGCCTCGCGCGCGCGCAGCTCCCCTCGCCCTTGGAAGCTCGCCTCTCGCCCATGCGCAGCAAGCACGCGAGCTCGCCCATGCGCACTCGCCTTTTGCCCTTGCAAACTCGGCCCTCACCTTTGGGAGTTCGCCCTTCTCATGCAGTTCGCCTTTCTCTTCTCACATGGTCGTCACTCACCAACTTTCAACTCCCCTCACTTTCCTCATGCAGTAAGTCATCACGTTCCAGGAGCCTTCCCGCTCATTTATCACTCACCCACCCTCCATCACGTTCCCAAGTATGCTTAAGCACAACTATGATCACTCTTAGTTTCACAAATCTATTGAACCATAGCAGCTCATTTTGGTTCTCAAGCTTCATGCAATATTAAATCTCATGCCACATGCTTGCACTACTAGTATATTCCCATTATATTAAAGTGTTTCAAGTCATTCATTACCAAACCTCCTTTTTGATACGTTTTTGCAATGCAAAGCCTTCAACATTCTTTATATTTGTTTGAAGAAATTTCCACTTACATGCGACATATTAAAAATCATGCATTCCACGTCCAAGATAGATTATTTTATTTGTTTGTTTAGATGATTTATATTCTTAGGCCAAGGAATGCTCGCCCTTCGCATACAGCTCGCCCTTAGCGAGCCCGCCCTTTGCATACTCGCCCCTCGCGAGCTCGCCCATGGTTACTTGGGTACTGCCCCTCGTTGGCTCGCCCTTCACCCGCTCGCCTCTCGCCAACTAGGCCTCACTTTTTGATGCATGTATATGTAATAAATTACATATTTGGGCCGGCCTCCTCATACATTTAATTTATAGCCCAAAACAACTAAATAGTCCCTACGTCGACCCGTTAGTCGACTTGGGACTAGGGGGACTACTGTTATGGCCATAACAAAATTGGGCCTCAATTATTTCTAATTCAGTAAGCCCATTACTGAAGCCCACTAATTTGAGCTCATTATCTGGGTCCCACAATGATCCAGTCTCAATTACTTTTAATTCAGTAAGCCCATTACTGAAGCCCACTAATTTGGGCCCATTATCTGGGTCCCATAATGACCCAGTCTCAATTACTTTTAATTCAGTAAGCCCATTACTGAAGCCCATTATTCGGGCCCATTATCTAGGTCCCACAATGACCCATCCTGACTCCTATATAAATCCCCCGAATTATAATTCAAGGTATGCACACTTTTCTGAACTTATTCTCTCTCTAGATTTCCTTCACTTTTGAGAGCTTCTCTCTCTAGGAAATTCTCCCAGAAAATTTCGGAGTGCCAGACACTGACTTGAGCGTCGGAGGGTCTTCGCCGGCACCACCGCCGGCACCCCTGACTGTTTTTCTTTGCTCGCAGGACTGGACCCGACGTACCACCTGAGCTCCGACCCGCTTCCCAACCCACTTCATGGCCGTCCGGAAACCGTGCATCAACATTTCATAATAAACAATACTTCAATAAAATAAATAAATAAAGGTATTGTACATAATTTTCTTAATGATTCTTATTAATTTTTATGGTAATCAATACAAATAAACCATAAAGGGAAGACATGATACAATTAAAATATATGATTTTTATTATAATAAAAATCATATATAAAAAGAGTTAGTTATTAACGTTTACCAAATATTTTTCGAATTAGTATTTTTTAGTAAAAATTGATTAATTTGCTACAAACTATAATAATGAGAAAAATATAATTTATACTAAAGTAAACAAATAGAAGAAAATTCTAAATTTGATTTATGAAATAAAATAATAGTAGAAACTAAATACAAGAGAAATTAACATGATTTTATATTTTCAGCTATATTATTTGGAAAAAAGAGCAGCTTGTGTGTGGCACTATCGTAAAAGAGGGCAAACTACTAAAAATTTGACTCAAAAAAAAAAAAATACTTAGAAGACAATTTAGATGTTGTTTCTTTAAGATAGGGTCTAATAGTAAACTAATAAAACTAAGGGGATAAAAGAATATTTGAAAATTTTAGGGTGGCCCCAACTGAGTGCCACTGTGTAATGCATTCTAATCTTGCGGATATGAGAAATCTTATCCCAGTGTCGTCGTATCTCTTTGTTGTAACTTTCTTCTAGAAGAGATGTAGAAATTTTCAATTCCTTCAATGTTTTCGACTGAAGGACAAAGTCTAGCAAGTTCTTTGATTTGTTGCACTCACCTATTGTCAAGGAAACAAAATAGGGCATGATCTTAATATTTGTTTTTCCACACGTTATAATCAGTGATGGAGCCAGAAAGTTTATCAAGGAGGGGCAAGATTTCATAAACAGTAAAAATTTTATTAGGTAAGTTCATAAACGGTAAAATTTTAAAATTTTCATGTAAATAATAATATATTCAATTACTAAGTAATTTCATGTCAAATTACTCTGTTGAATATTTAATATTTTGAAAGCGTGACATGATATCTAATTTATCATATTATTAACTAAATGATCATTTAACCATTGATCTTTATTTAGTTATCTAATGAATTTTCAAAAAATAAAAAAATAATAACACTTTCTTAAAGAGAAATAATCAACTTAGTAATTTCATTAACTTTTACTCCATGTATAGAATTACTTATTTAAAGATTAATAATCAACTTAGTAATTTACTATCCAAATAAATAATAGTTGGATTTCAAGTAATAAAATTAAAATTTTTTACTATTGATAACTTTAAATAATTCAATAAATCTAACAAAGTTTCAATTCTTAATTTACGATGCAAATAAATAATAGATGAGGCATGTAGCGTCCATGCTTATTTTATTTATATTATACCAAATATAAAATATTTAAAATCATGACCCTTAACATAGTTTAAAAAAATTATAAATTTATATATATGAAATAAAAAGATTGTATAAATAGAAATTATAAGACACTAACAATGACAATAACTAGCAAGTCATTGGACAAAATAATAAAGCAATTACATAAAATCATTGTCTCATTTTCATAGATAATACAGTGATAATAAACAAACAGCCATAAATTACAAACTAAGATAAAGAATTAAAAAAAACATGATCTTCAATAATATTAAAACATAGTACATTTGCTTAATATGATAAAAACCAGTAAATAAAAGATGAGAAGAAGATTTTTACCTCTGCATATACTAACTTCTAATTCTTTTTATGTGGATAGATGAGAAACAAAAGATAGATACGTTTTGATTTGGTAAAGGTGTTCAGTGAAGTGAAAAATGAGAAGAAATAATTTTTTATTTTATGTAAATAGATGAGAAAGAAGACATAATGTCTTATTTTATGTAAATATATTATGTAAATAGATAGGACTACAAAACATAAAATATGGTTTTAAATTTGCTAAGGTGCACAAGTAAGGAAGAAGAAAATAATAAAAAAGGATCAAATTTAATTAAATTTATAATTTTAGAATAAAGGAGGGGCAAAATAGATAATATATTTTAAAAAAATTTCAAATCCAAAAAAAAAAATTCAAATCCAGGAGGGGCAATTGCCCCTCCTGGTCCCTTCTTGGCTCCGTCCATGATATCTTTGGCGTGTTTCTACATTTTTTTTAAGTAAAATTTTTGTCTTTGGCTTGGTGAGTGTGCCAGGTGTTTGCTTACTCTGTTTCCATGTAAACCTGCATGGATCCGTTGAAGTAAAAGAAGATTAGAGTCACTTTCTAGTTCTTGTGATGAATGGAATTTGATTTTAAATAATCTCTTAAATAAGTACCTGCCTTTTGGAGAAAGTTGGTTTTCTTAAAATAAAAAATAAAAAATTTATTTTATGTAATAAGTCCAAGTTTCAGGTACTAGTGGTGGACCCATAGATTTTCTTCAGACGGGGCACCATATAACTTAGAATTTAAATAAATATATAGTTAAATATAATCATTAAGATTTAATTATATTTGAAATAATTTTTAGATAAATTAAAAATAAGATAATTATTTCTTTTTTACATGCATACACACACACACACACACACACACACATACACACACACACACACACAAACACATAGATATAAGACTAACGTTATAATATATTATAGTTTGAAAAAATTTTCTAATATATATAAGTTTTAAAGTTTTTTATTATAATTAAATTACTAATGTTTTGAATAATATTGTTTTAAAAATTTATATGAAAGCTAAATATATTTAATATTTGGATTTTGATATTCTATACCCAAAGAATTTTTTTGTACTATTTAATTATCTAAATTTTAAGATTCTTGTAAATGAGTATATTGATAATGAATTGAATTCAAAGAATATTTATAAAAATATTGATTGATGTACTCTATATATTGAAAATGATTTTTCAAATCTATTATGATTATATATTTTTTAAATGACTTCCAAATAAATTATATGAATAAATATATAATCATATAACAACATAAAATGAAGGCACATAAATGGACTTACCTAAAAACAACGCTTAAAGTTAAGGGTGAACCTAAGGGTAGGAGATATATTTGTTAAAATCAGGTAATCTTTAAATGAAGATATATTTGTTAAAATCAAATAATTTTTGTATAAGGGTATACTTGTAAGTATTGAAACTTAAGGGGTACAATAAATTTTCTAATTTTCAGTGGGGGCATGGGCCCCCCGGGGCCCCCCCGGTCCAAGCATGGTTCCACCTATGTCAAGTACGTAAAAATACGGTTTGTATTTTAAATTTTACTCTTGATATCGTTTCAATTTCAATAATATGTAATTTTAAATATGGTATGTATTTTAAATTTTACTCTATCATTATATTTTCAATAATATGCAATTCTAAATATATTAATTTATTTATGCACTGAAAGAAGTTCCAGTATTTTCTAATTAGTCTAATTTGATGATTTTTATTTTTTTATTAAAATTTATATGATATTATTCTTGAATTATTTTAATTTAATAGACAAAGAAATAATACAATCCAATTCAATCATGTACCAAACACAGTATCGATTAGCATTTATCCAATACAATAACAAACGAAACACAGTATACAATTTACTTATTTCCTATGCAATACAATTCAATATAATACTATCTGCTATAGTGATAATTATACAATCCTATACGGTACACCAAACGCAGCCTTGGAGTATAAAAAAGGGTTGAGATATGATATATGGTTTGCAAGTTTGAGGAAATATAATCATTTTTAATTGATTAGTTTACATGCAAAATTAAAAGTATGTTTTTTTATGAAAAGTTATTATTTATGAACTATTTGGAAATAGAAATGATTCTTATGGTATGTTACATATACTGTCTATGTAAATATGTTTTGTAAGATATGCTTTGTTATAAATATCGAAAACTACATGTTCAAAACTTATTATATGTTTTATACAAATTATTATTATAGACAAAGTTGTTTTAGCTATAATATGATATTTTCAATAATGGTTTTGAAAATATATACAAGTCTTTGATAGTTTCAAATCATGTTTTATGTATAAAAATATTTTGTAAATAGAAAAACCTCTATTATTTGCATATAAAATATAGCTTTTATCAAAAATACATCTTTTTATTGGTAAACGATTTTGAAATTAATATTTAAGTAATTGATATTTACATTATTGTGCTTTATTTGATACATATGTGAAAACCATTATGATTCCAAACTTTAAGTTTTATAGTTTTTCATAAATGGAAAGTAGTTTTCTATAAATCTAGCTTGTAAACAACAAAATATCTTTTCAATTTTCCTTAATTAAATATCTAATAAAATATGTTGTTTTCTAAAAGTTCACTTTCGTTTAATTATTTAATTCATTCATCAAAAGGTTAAGATCTACAAAACTTTATACTTAAATGTTTCTCTAAAATGCTTAATAAATAAATTATCTTAGTTTTAAATATTTTCTACGAAAATGATTAGTTTAAGAAATAAAAGTTTATATCTGAAATTATTATGTTAAAAATTACCACTAATTTGAGTATGTTCAAATATATAAGAATTCTGAATCGATTTCCGTTTCATAAGTTATATATAATTTTGGCTAATTATTCATAACACTCTGATATGTTATGATACATTATATTCTGATTCCAACTAGATTAACGTTATGATGTGCATAGCTCTATTCTGATTGATCATACAAATCAATCCTCTGTTATGTCCTAACTGTGTGACACATGAGCTACTACATATTCATGTTTTATGATAATTATTTAATGCTTTTGTTAAACTAAGTTATTATGAATTAATTATGTTTGTATGTTTTATGAAAATCGCTATGATATTTTGTTATAGTAAATCTCATACGTAAGTTTTCTCTTCATATAAATTAATAGGGGTATTATTTATTAAGTTGACAGTTTATATTTATATTGATCATTCTATATGGTCTCCGATAAAATGTTCTGCAATTATTTTCTGCAAACATTGGATTTTGTCATTATGTAAAATTATGATTAAAGTTCTATGTTGCATAAAATTTTTTAATACAAAACATGTTAGGATTGTTATGCTTATCGAATTGATGGCTCACCCGTCATCACCACCATTTTTGTATAGTGATTTTAATGATAGAGGTAGAATGATTGGACATGATGTTATTGAAGTTTACATAGATTTGAGTGATCGAGTGAAGGGATGGCTTTGGATTTGATTTGAAGTAAGGTTAGATCAATGATAACGGACTATGCTTCTTAGTTAATTCATGTAAAATTTTTGGGATTATCAATGTATTGGATAAGTAACCATATTATTTGAAGTATTTAATTGGGATAATTGGTGTGGTAATAATTGTATAAGTTATAAAAATTAAAAAAATTTTGATGGGAAGTTCCGTTGCAACCAGATCAGTCATGTAAGAAGCACGAGAGATTTGGGGCTTTGCATTCACCTTATCAAAGAAGAGATATCAAGATCAAGTTTTTGTTAAGAAGATAAAAAGCTTTCTGGTATCCTAAAAACAAGGACGATGAGGAAACGCAAACCTCAGGGATCCATATGGGAAGGGATATTACACATCAAATTTTCTTTCAATGTAGGGCTCCATAAAATAACTGCATAGTTGATTCAATAATTTAAAAAAAAAAAAACTAATTGCAGGTATTTAACGTTTGAAACATTTTTTAAAATAGCAAAATTTTTTCCAGTAGCCTAAATCATACCCAAGACAAAATTTGTCCATGTAGATAACTGCCAAGCTTCCTAGTAACCTTATCACCAGAAAAATAAAGACGAAACAGAGAGCCTAAGAACAAAATCATACCTGAAACTCAAAAAGGTAACATAAGTGAAAATTGTTATGGTGATCCTTCTGATTCCTTCAGCGCAATACATCCTGATATTCTCTTTCTTGAGAGCCACAAGGCCATAAAGTATCCAAAATGGTGGTGTTTGGTTTTCTTGTTGTATTTTTGTGTTCAGATTCTCCAATTATTAGATTTTACAAAACAATACACCCTTCTATACATATGAATTTTTAGGCATAAGATAACTTTTTTAACCTTTTAGTAGAAAAATCTACAGAGAATAAAGTAAGTTTGTGTCATACCTCAATTTTTTACAATGATTCTTAAAGAAATTCGTGGAACTTGCTTCATTGCATCAAATGGCATATCAATATCAGGTTTTCCTAACGAGAACAAGTTTTTTCAATGAGTAATGCTATTCTTACAAACTACTTATACAAACTCACCTATACAAACTGACGTGGCATAATGTGATTTGATAAATAAATGCAGTGATTTGATAAATATATATTAATAATAAATGACATTAATTAACATGGGTGATGTGGCGATCATATAGAGATGCCACATCATTTTGTATGTGTGAGTTTGTATAAATAGTTTGTATGAGTAGCACTACTCTTTTTCAATATCCTTATTAGAAGAATGGTAAAAAAAAAAAAAAAAAAAAAAAACCTTAAAGACTATAAGACTGTGTTTGAAAGCCGGGACTGGACTGGAATGGACTAAGATTATGACTGGGACTAGGACTAGACTGGGACTAAGAATTTATGACTGGACTATATATAATACCATCTTATGTTTGGTGCACTATGGGATTGAACTATATTATCATATAATAATTTTTAATAAATTAATTTTAAAGCATAAATTTGTTTAATTTTTATGCAAATTTAATTTGAATAGAATTTAATTTAATTATTTATAAAACGTTTTACAATATTATATTAATTTTATCGTATTATATTTATAATATTATAATTTCATTAAATTATTAATTGTATAATAACAATTATTTTATTATTTATTCTAATTTTTTTTAAAAATAATATTATTTTAAATATAAAACAATTTAATTATTCTTATATTATTATTTTAATAAAACTATAATGTCTGTTTTCATTATATTATTATTTTATTTATCATTTAATATTTATACATAAAACTAATATATTTAATTATTAATATTTTTTAAAATATACATTAAGTTAATTATGCCCTATATTATTATTTGAATAAAATTATAATGTCTTAATTTCATTAAATTATTATTTTATTTATCATTTAATATTTATATATAAAAATAATATTTTTAATCATATTTATTTTATCATTATTTATATTAATTGTAGTTATAAAGATTATTTATTTTTAAATGTAAATTATTTAATAGAATTATTAATAATAGAATTAGTTACTATATTTTAATATTTATTTAATAGTATTTAATTGTTTATTATTATTGTATTATTAACATAATTAATTTAAAAAGAAGAGGAAAAAAAAAGTGAAGCTGCTGTCCAGTTCCACCAAGACCTATGGTGGAGGTGGTCTCGAGAGTTCTGTAAATATGGGATTATAGGGAGAATGGAGACTAACTTTTGTCTCAGCCCATTTTCCTTGAAAATGAACCAAACAGAGGCTCATGACAGATTTAAAAAAAATAATAATGCAATCCCCCATTTTATCGTGCTCCCAAACATGGGGTAAATGGATCTTACAGATTGAATTTACTTCAAATGGAGAAACTTCCCATAAACGCTGCATAGCTTATTCAACCGTAAAAGAAGCTAAATACATGTTCTTAACATTTGAAAACTCAAAATAAGTAATCGCTAAAGTTTTTTAAAAAATCCCAAATTTCATTCCCACCATTAATTGTTTAACTTGATTGATATAAAATGTCCATATAGATATGAGTCGAGCTTCTCAAAAACTTTATCACTAGTAAAAGTAAAGATAAAGCAGAGAAGATAATAATTAACATATCAAAAAAATTACCAAGTAAGGACAAAAGACTATGCAAAGCCCCAGTGACTGCTTTAATATTTGACATAAATTCTCATAAAGAAATAGACGCATAAAATCGACATTTCAACCCACTTAATAAGTAACTAGATTTAGTCGCAAGAGGAAAAAAAATGATTGATACTCGATCGGAAATATAAATTTAAAATTATAATACCGTATTATTAAGTAGATAGAAGATGTTATGGTACTACAAATTACAACTAATTCAAAAAGAGAAGAGGATTCAAAACTGTTGCTTTTTCCAAACGATAACGTGATATATATAAAATTGGGTGTCAAAAGTTCTTTATCTATCCTAAGATTAAGAATGATTTAAAATAGAGGAGGAGAGATTACCTCTCGGTCAATGGCAATTTCTGCTTTTTGTGAGTTCAATCGTCGCCCCTTGCACATAATTCAAACCAATTCTGATGTTAGGAATGTGAGAGATCTTAGGCCAGTCATCTCCTGTCTCTTTGTTGTAACATTTTCTAGAAGACCACAATCACATATATCCAATTTCTTCAGTGTTGTTGATTGAAGGAAAATGTTTGGCAGTGTATTCAATCCACGACCGAAATGAATTTGCAAAGAAACAAGAGATGGCATGATCGGAATATTTGCCTCTCAATCCTTTGCAATCTCATAATTCCGCTCTTCCCAGTGCGTAAACACTACAGAGAGAGATCTTAAGTTGGGAAAGAAAATAAGCAATGATGATGTGCCATCACGTTGTATTCCCCATAACTGGCCATTACATACTCTTCCGTCAATGTCTACACTTACCAACTTTAGTGATTCAAGGGATTACAATCACTAGAAGAAAAAAGGCCTACGGCAACGTGCAATGCACGTCGCGAAAAGGTTTCTGCAACGTGCGGGTGCGCGTTGCTGTTCTACTTGTTGCAAAAAGTCCCTGACTTTCCGCAACGTGCAATACACGTTGCAAAAATCATAGTCACTTGTTGCACTAAATGATTTAGCAACGTGCAATACACGTTGTCAAAGGTCTAAGACTTAGAAACCTTCCGCAACGAGCAATGCATGTTGTCAAATCGATTTTAGCAATGTGTAATGATGCACGTTGCCGTATATTTTTTTTCAAAATAATTACTTTCATAATAAAATTCTTTATTTGGATAATTTGTTTTATAATTATGATGAAATTCAATAGTACATATAAAATCAAAGTACAAATTTATATTACCATAAATATCATTACAATACTAAAAATTCAAGGACTTGTTTCTTCGTAATAGTATTATAAATAACTTAGAATAAAGAAATAAATTGTACTACATAATTAAGTTTTAGAAATAGCAAATATTTTACAACCAATTAGAATAGAGATGTCTTCCACAACCCTTTAGTACCCTCAACATCTTGAAGTAATTTGATAAATGAGTCTCTCAAGCAAACACCAAGTCCTACATAAAAAAAATCAATAAGTTAGATATATAAAACAAAATATTTACCAAGTTAATTTACAATTAAAAGATTATCATAACAATCTATAAAATTTTGGTATACACCAAGTAACATATCAAAGGCTATGAAAACAAGACAATGAAAAAAAAATATCATACCAAGTACCATAGTCAGAAAAAATGAAAATTAGCCATTTAATAATGAACAAAAGATTACCAGCTAGCTAGCCTGTGACTGATAATAGAGGTGGTATAAAATCTGCACATAGGCTTTTTTAAGCTAGGGGATATATTAACATTAAAAACACAATCCATTCTAAAACACAAACATATATGAACAACCATGTACTTAGTTACCAAAGACAATTAAACACTACAAGGACTTATTAACTAACCATTTGTGCACTGGTTCCCTCATTATTCGCCGTTTTGAATGTGCAAGCTTAGATTAAAAAGGAATCCTTGGCCTCGCTTCTCAAAATTCCTCCAATCAGTGCCAATCAACATCCTATTTATGATTAAATTACATGGAAATATATGAGCGTTGCTAATCATTATTTTACTGTTCATCTCAATCAGCTATAAAATTAGTTAAAAAAGAAAAAGGTTAATACGAGGAGAACTAAAGTAAACCATCCATGAGAAATGAAAAAAAAAAAAAACACCAGAACAGCCCATATCATTCATAGTTACAAAAACGAAGCACCCAAATCTTGTCAATCATATGCATAACCACCAACTAATTAAACAATCTTACATAACTATTTTGGAATTTTCACAAAGATAGAAAGAAAAAGTATGGCTAGGAAGCTAAGGGCAAACCAAACTTACATAACTACTTAATTTTGTTAGTGGGTGTGATACTATGCTTCAATTTGTCTTGACTTTTTTCAACTCCACTTAACACTGTTAATTCTTCAAAAGCACCAACCAGTTCTAATTAAACCCATAATGCAAATATACAGTCTCTCATCATATGACCTTTGTTCCAAAAACAGATTTCCAAATAAATGCATTCAAAGAAATAATGAGAATGTTTTATCAAAAATAGATTTCCATGCAAATCTCTTTGTTCGAATTCAAAATTAAAATAATGAGTCTAAAGCCACTTCATACAACTGATACATCCAAAGAAATGTTGACTTTATATACATGCAACCATTTCTTTATACTAATCATTAATTTCTTCAAAATTATTGCCATGATCGCCAACTGTTCATTATTGCATAAGTTTGAATTTGACATTAATCTCCATAATTTGCTGATTAGATAAAATAAACCATATCATATCTTTAGCTATGCCGATTTGTTAATTCCCTAATTTCATAGATATAGAATCTTAAATCAACTCCCTGATTAACCTATCAGGCAGCTAATGCCTCAATAGCTACTGGTTAAAATAAGCTTCAGCTATATCCAAGAAACAATATATGCCTTTGCAAACCCCAGAATCACGTAGCATTGTCACCAAAGTGACTTATTTCACGAAGTAATGAAGTTTATGGTATCAAAAAAGAAAAAAAATGCTTTCATATCAAGCAAATTTGCGTTATAAATCTCAGTGGCTCCTTTAGATGCCCAAGTAAAAAAAAATAAAAAAGGGAATTATGAGAATAAAAACAAAGAAACATTTACAAGGAGAGGTATCCTTCTATGATGAAAACAAACATCAGATGCGAGGAAAGTATCACTAATGGGATAGGTAACTAAGACAACTGCCTCGCGTAGGATTCAACCACGCCAAATATATGCAATAATCACCCCAAAAGTGCTTCTAGAATAGATCAGTTCCCATCTTCTTACTTGAGCTACAACACAAAAAATACCCAACTCAAAATCAATGTATTGAACCATAAAATCCCCAAGTCGTACACTCACAAAAAATTCCCAATTCAAAATTAATTTATCGATCAAACTATAAAATCCCCAAATAGTAAACCCAAACTAAACTTTCACTTACTTCATTATAAGAAGACGAGTTTGCTTACCAATTAATTACTTGAGTGAAAAGATGAAGAGCATCCCAAGGATTAGTTCTTCAATCGTTACCCAAAAAAAGAAATGCTATGAATAAGAACATTATGTTAAACTCAGCGGTAAGAGAATCCTACTTACTGCGGAAGCAAAGAGAAGGGCTGTGTCATATGATCTTGCTACTGTAGGAACCATCGTTTGACAAACAGTCTTAAGAATTTCCATGATAGAGATGAACTGTTTCATTTCCTCCAGGTGCGGTTGAGCTCGGCTTCTCGAGCCTAGGAACACATCAGGCGCCCCTCCATTTTGGCCAAGTAGTCACGCAAGCCCTTCGCGACCTAAGTGTGCTACTGTTCATGAGGGGTGAATAGGTTGGGTGACAAAGATCATTAGGAGGGTTGCTGCGTTTTAAGGGCTCTACCTAAGGAAATTTTGCTTATGTGCATGGAAAGGCTTCTGCATTTTAGGGGTTTTGTTACTCCCTTCATTCTAAACGGCATCGTTTAGGTTATTAGTTGTTTGGAAAAGCACATCGTTGAGACACGTCATTTTTTGCCACTGTTGTTCTAATTTGAGTTTGTAATTTAATTTTTGAAATAAATTATAATAATTTACTATATTATTTCAAAATAAAATTTAATTTGAGATTTTTGATTCCTTAATTTTTATAAAATAGTTTAATAATGTCATATTCATCACTTTGAAATTATAAAATAATTTTATTTATTTCATACAATTTCCACGTTTAAAATTTTATTTTTATATAATTAATATTTAAAAATTTATTATTTTCATATAGAAAATAATATTATCTTCTATTTAAATATTTTTGAAAATTATTTTAATTTTATAGTTAAATGTGAAATTATATTATTTAATTAATTTTTTATATTTTTTATTTTATTTAAATTTAAAATACGAATTATTGTAATTTTTCATTACATTTCAAATTGAAAGTGATTTTACCATTTGTTTTTTTGATAATTCAATACGATTTTAAAATTAATAATATAAAAATTACATTTTCTTTATTTTAAAATTTTAATATTTTGTTTTAATTATAAAAAATAAACTCTTCAAGAAAAAAGAATTTTTGCAACATGCATTATGTGCACGTTGCTAAATGCAACACTTTTTGCAACGTGCATTTAACGCATGTTGCGAAAAATGGCATTTCGCAACGTGTAGCTAGCATACGTTGCAAAAGCTTTGTTGCCATAGGCCTTTTTTCTTCTAATGAATTTTCCCCAATGAGATAGATGCTTACAGTTGCAACAAAACAAAAGATTTAATTTCCTCAAATTGGTTAATAAAGTTATCCAACTAACGGAAATAGTGCTCCCTCCGTAGGAATGTATCTTTAATTCCCCCAAATTTGGATGAGGCTGTACAGCATCAAGAAGTGTTTCATTCTCATTTTCTCTACACATCCACTCTCTAACCTCTCCAAAAAAATAATATTCTCCAAAATCTAAGCTTGATGTCACGCCCTGCGCGACATGTGCACGGTTTTGTGCCAAACTTGCACCGAAGCACACCAAGGGAGGGGATTTCGGGGCAAGTGTTATGGTGATTTGGGACCCTTATGTTAAGAGGATTCTAATGGCGTGAAGAATAGGCGTGGTGTTCCAGAAGATTCTAAAAGGTTCCGCAACATTCCGGAACATTCTGGAAAGATCCGGAAGAATCCGGAAGTCATGAAATGCATGCAGAAGGACCTAGAAGACTCTAGAAGGTTGTGGAAGAGCGCGGAAGACTACGAAAGGTTCTAGAAGATTGCAAGGCCTAGCCCATTCTAGAATTCTCTAGCAAAGCGAAGTTGCTAGAACCTCCCTTGTAAATATCCAAGATATTTTTACAATACCCCATGTATATATCTAGATACTTTTATAGAAAGATCTAGAGAGTAAATAAAGGTCGTTGGATGTATTAAATCTTGGCCGTCCATTTAGGAGGTAGTTTACTATAAGTACCCCTCTAAGGTTCATTTGTAAAGCATCCAAGCAAAGTTGTATTCAAGTCATTGTAAAAGAGTTCTTGTGTAATAAAAGCCTTCGTACTTAGCAACTCAAGTCTTCATCTTCCATCACTTCTCTTCTTGCCTAAAAGCTCTCTAGCTCTACGATCCAAGTCTCTCAAGCTTCTTCCTAAGTGAAGCAAGCCAACATCAAGGCTTACTTAGCAACTTTTGGGTTCAAGTTGTCTAAGTGCCATACGAGCGTGCTACGCAACCTACAAGCTCGTGACATTAAGATGAGGATGTTTTCAAGATTCCTAAGTTCAAACAGTTTATTCTCCCTCATGAATGACAGTCTTCCCAACCCTCGTAGAGTCAACTCTGCAGAGAGATGGTTAAGGCTGGTCAATGATTTGAGAGTGCATCCTTTTCTATAATCATCATCTCCACTCACAACGAATTCACTTAATGTCCGAAGACATGTTAATCTCTCAATTCCTATTGGTATGTATTGTAGTGACTTAATCCACTTATTTAGTAAATGCCTCAAGTTTATCAGCTTTCCCATTCCTTGAGGCAATTCCTCTAGTTCACGACCATAAATAATGTCTAAAGTTTGTAAATGGTGTAAGTCACAAAGTTTCAGGTAGTTTTTTAAAACCTTGTCCTGACAAACTAAAGGTACCTTAAATGCACCAATTTTCCAATCTCAATTGGAATCTCTCTAACATGCCAAGAATGGACATCAATATTAATTAGATCTGCTGCCATATGTAACACCCTTAAATATGTCAATGTGTCAAACAACTTTTTTAGTATTGTAATATCTACTGAATCCCTATGTTTAACATCTACCGGGAGACTGCGCAACTTTTTGAAATAAAAGATAGAGTTGACATATCCAATTTCAGAAACATTATTTACTATAGAATGATGAACATTTTCTTTTCGTAATGGATCTGTAAATGGCTCCTTGCCATCATAGATTTCCATTGTAAAACATTCATCCTTACTAAGAAATTGAGCAAAATCATGAATTACATCATTTTTCTTACATGATATTATATTATCATCTTCATCCTTAGATAACTCTTGAAAGAAAGATCGAGTTGCTAAGTGATTAAAATACTCCTCACCAATGTTCTCGATCTCCTGATTTTGATCTAGCCCAAGATAACCTTGAGCCATCCATAATTTAATCAACAGATCTTTTTCAATTATATTATCTTTTCGAAAGATAGAGCAATATAAGAAACATCGTTTTATTATGAAAGGGAAATCATTATAACTCAACGACAAAGAATTGAAAATATCTTTTTCAAACTCTTCTAATTCCCATGTTTCACTATCTAGAATTTGTCGCCATTCTCTATTTTTTTTTGAAGCGCAAAAGACTTCCAATGGTCTTTGCAGCAAGAGGCAAGCTCTTGCACTTGCCAACTATTTTCCTACCAATATCTTCTAATTTTTTGCACTCCTTGTCTGACCTACCAAAATATGCTATTTGTGCGAATAATAACCAACAATGTTCTTCACTCAACTCTTTAATGGGGATAATTTCATTTGAATACATCATATGAGCAACATTCACTTTTCAAGCAGTAATCAAAATTCTACTTCCATGAGCAGCCCTCTTTAGACAAAGTTCAAATGATTTCCATTTTTTGTAATCATATGTCCACATATCATCAAAAACAATAAGAATTTTCTTATCTGTGATGGATTATAGATGCAACGGATAAGAGCTCCTGAATTAGAAGCACTAAAAACTCTCAAACCATCGATAATTGATTTAGCAATCCTAAACTCATCAAAAAGGTTCGAGACAGAAACCCAAATTGCTTTATCAAAATTATTTTTGACATTATTGTATGCAATTTGAGCAAGGGTTGTTTTTCCGATGCCACCAATGCCACAATTGAGATAATATCGAGATGTGCGTTCTTATCGCTGCTCTTACACAATAACTTGTTTAATAGAATACTCTTTTCATTATCTCTACCGAACATCTCAGACTCATCAATTAAGGAGGTAGTACGTACTCTCTGATGATCTATTGTTTCAATACTCCTATTCACATTAAGATTATACATATTTTTTTCTCTTTTAATATCATCTAGTTTTTCATTAACTTCTTTTATCTTGTGGGCAATGTTGCGACATAAAGCAACTTCTTTGACACCAAAACAATGGCAAGGAAAGAAAAAACATACCTTCTTCTGCGGAAAAAGAGCAGCATTTCATTAGCTCCCTCCATCCTTAGTTTCATCATTGCAGTATCCCATCTATTCAACACATCTTCTATGACATAGGATATGTATTTTAGCTGATCTAACCAAAGTCTCGCAGCTCTGCCCTTCACAGGTTTTTCGTCTGCATCAAGGAGAACAGCTTGAATAAGTCGAAGATTTCTCGTCAGTTTTTCTACTTCATTGCCAACCCCTGCCACTGGCCTCATCTCTTCTTGAATCTCTTCAATAGTGAAGGAAGTGAGCTGCTGCAGGAGAGCAGAAACTAGCTTCATGAACCATTTGCCGGAGTCAGATGGCAAAGTAAATGAACAGAGAATTCGCGACTTGACTAAGAGAAGAAATTGAGATGTTAATGCTTTGGTAGAAAAAGTAATAAAAACGAGAAAGAAATAGAAATAGAGATCTTAAATGCGCTGGCAGACAAAGTAAAACCAAAAAAAAAAAAAAAAAAGGGCGAGAACGAAATTGAGATCTTAGTTACGTGCTTTGTTTGGTTTCGTTTGGTTTCTTACATACCGCGTGAAGTCCACGAAACGGTCAATAACTTGTCCACGAAAGAATCAAAAATTGGAAGATTTGGTCATAAGTTTTCAAAATTAGTTTCCAAAAATAAAAATAGATCTTAAAAGCATAATAGGGTCCAGCATTTCAAATTTTACTTTCTGAAAAAATCAATTTTCTCATTGGATTTCTTTCTGATAGCTTTCTCCCAGGCTAGGAAATTCGATGAGTCATCGTAGGGGATTCTTCCTTTTACTTCAAGCCCACCCTCTAAATCGAGATTGGAATATTGCGTCGATTGAGATGCAGTTTTAATATATCAAATGCAAAGATTATCTTTCTAAACTAACATAAACCCAAAAAAATTAATTATGTCAAGGATATGACCTTACTCGAATAGGATATATATTACAAATAACTATGAAGCAAATTTTAATATTAACAAAACCCTCACGTTTTATATAATATTATCCATACCCTACTAATATCAAATTCTGTTAAATTAGTCTTGTGATGAATTAAAAATATATATAATAACTATTATACTCCCCAATCATACTATTATTCATTATTTAAATATTTTATAATTAAGTTAGTGTTTAAATTAAAGAGTTATAAAATTTTTACTGATAACTTTATACTAAAAAATAACAAATATAAAATTTCTAAACAAAGCAAATTATAAAACTCCAAAGATACATAATAAAAGTCAAATTAAAAATAAATAAGTTAAAAATAAACAAGAGAGGATGAATTCAAATAATAAAAATAAAATAAACGGATTAAAATATAGTATTTTAATGCTAAAAAATTAAATAAAATTAATTAAACTTACTAAAAGAAACTTTTTTATAATTCAAATAAACAAAATATAATAAATTATAATAACCCTCCAAAATAAAATGCCGAAACCTTAAAACAAAACTTTTTAATGTTAATCTAAGACACCAATCAACCTTACTCAAACAATTAAATTCACAGAGAAGTAGTATGCTTTGAAAGTGTAGCAAGTAGTTGATGTATTTATTTTATGTATTTTATTGTTTATGATTTTTTATTAAATTTTTATACGATTATTTTATTTATTAAAAAAATAATATAATATTTCTTAAGCAAATGACTTAAGTTATTTTTTGACTCTTTAGATGTTAAATTTAAGTGAAATTAGTTGATGATACAGTAGATAATATTATATAAAAAAACTAAGATTATTTATAATATTAGACCTTAAGTTTGAGTCATTTATAATATTTTTTCCGCCACTCGAGTACATAAACCATTTCGAACATTTTGACGGTGACATTGTCGCGGGACAAGCCGAATTGTGGATGCCCAAAGGCCAGAGATAGCTGAACTCTGATGGCCTTCTCTTTTTACTTGGTTAGTTAGTTTAAATATTACACTTTATGATATAAATATTGAATATTAATATATTTATTATTTTTGGTATTATGATGTTGAATATATTTTAATTAAATTAATTACAATATCTTATTATACAATATTAAAAATCACATCTATTTCAATATTTCTGTTTAAAATCGCATTTTGGAAATCAAATTTAATAAGGACATATTCAATAACCTTTAAACAACACAATAATTTGAAAAAAAAAAAAAAACAATTTTACCAAACCACTAAGACTTTCTTACAACAGAGCAATCTCAAGCAAAACCTTTACCACGCCATTAAGACTTATGTCTATTTTCATTTGGCGATCTGAAAATAATTGATAACTAAGAAAAGCATATCCTTACATAATAAAGAAAATTTAAAAATAGAAGTTGGATTATGTAAGAGACTAATAATCCGTTAAGAAGGAAGTCGAAGAGGTTGTGCAACAGCAACTAACAAATATTTAGAAGATTTTAAGTTACTACCATGTGCTTTCGATGTATACAATTTTTTCATAAAAGTTTATCAACCCTTTAAATGTTACATTTCTCTAACAAATTTCAAGACACGTATAAAGAAGAAAAATAGAACAGAAAAAATCGCTTTCTCAGCTTTACGCACAAAAACGCATAAGCGGATAGCCTACTTGCTAGGTTAATTAAAAATCTGTAGCAACAATAAAAATTCATTGCATTGGGTTAAATATGTAGCCAAAAAGGAGCACGAATTCCAAAGGAGGCATATGCATATATCAACTCATTATGAAGACCGATACTTTTCCTTCACAGCTAGGGCTGCTGCTCTATACCACGAAGCCGCAGCCATGGCACCTGGGTCCGGAACTGATGCAAGGATATCCCCGGATATGTAGGTTGAGCGGCCAGCCTGAGTCAGCTATTGGTCAGATTTTGAAAAATACATAAAATTTTCTTTAAGAGTTTAAACTTAGGCTCATAGCCATTGATTTAGTGGCTCATAGGCATATTTCTATCAATGCGGAAAGATGCCAAATTTAACCATAGTCAAATATACGTGGGTAAAAATATCACCTGTGCTTGCATTTGTTTAGTTGATTCAGCTCCAGCCATCGCTGCTTCGGACGATAGAATAAAGGCAGTGGAAGGATCAACCCCAGCATTCAACCTCTGTTTGCATTATAAAATGCGAGGACAAAATAAGATATTAAATCAGCTACAAAGCAAAGGATAGTTTATGGTTATCATTAATTGACCTCCTGAAGAACTGCGGCTGCTGGAATTAGGGCATCTAACATTGTGCGGTATCCAGCAGTAGCTCCACCATATTTACTGACAGCAGCAATGGCAGCTTCAAGTGCTTCAGCCCCTGAATTCTAAGAATTGTTAGTCAAGGTTTCCTAGCAAGAGAACTTATAATATTGGGAATATTGGGAAAATTATCTCACATTGTTTTGATGTGACAACCGAATGGGTCTTGTTGTCTGCTCTCAATCGTGCATAAGCTGCCTTACAAAATATATCATACCTGTTTCAGAAAGGAAAAAAATACGTAACTTAAGTTTCCATAAGCAAAGCTGATTATTCTGAGATGCAATGTTAAAGCATAATCAGTACAGAGAAAGAGAAGATACAAGATTCCACTTGTTCCACCCATAACTCTCCTAATAGATGCTCCAATTTCATTCACTGTTTCTGCGGCATCGTTCAAAGGATAACTGGGAATATAAAAGGATAATTCATCAATTATGCCAAGGAAAGGAAAACAAGGGAACTCTCTTTCAAATTACAATCATTGTGAACCGAGAAGCATATAATAGTAAAGAAAAAAAATAAAATATCTTAATTAATTCATCTCTTTTCAGTTTCAAATTATTAGTATACATGGAGAACACAAACGACAATCTTTAACTTTAATCATCTTATTTCAATCCTTCAGAAGCCCTAGCTAACTGTAAAACCTATCATATAACTCGAACTATTCATGCCAACAGTTCATTTTCCAACCAAACATGACTCCGGCAGTCTCAAGAAGTAAATCTTCAAATTGCATTTTAGCCCGCATTGCAGGTGATTGAACAGGAAACTACCTAATTTTGAAATAAGAAAATCAAGAATATCAGGAAAATTCAATAAAATAGCTGCTATTTCCAAGGCAAATATTTGAGGTTTTTGCACTTATGTTGAGGTTCGTATTACTCTGACAACAATTCTCTCAAAATTTAATCATTCTAGCAACCGCCTAACAGACCCTAAACTACCAATCAGAAAAGGAGATAACTTGAGATGTGTGGGTCAGTAGGTGCTACCGAACATATGGACCCATAAGCTGCTGAGCTCCCTCAGGAAGACTCAGCTATAAACGATATTGTGGCATGAATACTGATGGTGGAAAAACACACATTCAACAACCAATCTCAACCATCTAAAAGCAAAAAACTGACTCCAATGTAGCATTTCATCATTTCCAGCCAGAAAAAATTGCATCACCATCTTCTATCCCACTGTTGTGGTCAAAGATGCACCAATAAAATAAATATAAGCAATTTGATTTGTCAGGACTGCTACAGTTCCATTCATTTATTTTCAAGATTCTCAACGGCTATTACCTATCTTCAACGCAGAACAACCAGCATCACACAACTCTAGAGCGTTGTCAAACATGTGAGAAGAGAGTTTTATGAAAGAGCCAGTTAAATAAGAAACTGACATAACAAACTGAGAGATTCTAGACGACAACCTTACAGATGACATAATCTCTTATACAACCATGGGCATAGATTACACACCAAAACATAATAAGAAAAACAGATAAAAATGAAAAAGAGATTTTTCCCATATGATTTGCATGGACCTCAACTATGACAAGATAATTTCACCAGTAAAGCAGAAAAAAGACCCTTAAGCAACAGGAATGAAAAACTTACTACTTTTTCATGTCCTCTAGAATTGCTGTCGCACCTCTATACATCTGCCAAACCAAATAAATTGACATAAAATGCAAAATATTGTCAAGCAATAAATCAAAGTTAAAAGAAGAGTTTGGACATCGAACTCACTGTTGAACCACAATCACCATCACCAACTTTGCTATCCCATTCATTTAAACTGTCCCTCAATTTGATCACCGCATTTGCTGCTTCTTCAATAGCAACCTCAAGAATGCGACCTTGTTGACTTAGCTGTAGTGGCCGGCTTAATGACTAGTCAAAAGCAAACAGACAGAGTTAACCTGATATGAAACTATGAAGTAAAAAGCCAACACTGTTAGTGACAATTAAATATTGAAGGAGTTGAAAGTAATTGCCTTTATACTTAATATTGTTAATTAGCATAAATTACAGACCTATTCTACTCCAAATTTAATATAAGAAAGATCATTGCTGATTAACATTTTATAGATCCACATTTTATTTTAGAACCAAGGAACTTTTGACCAAAGATGAAGCTTTAATGCAAAAACAACCTGAAAGCAATTAATTAACATGGTCGCTAATCCATTTTGTGGATTCGTACAAACTTGTGACACTGTCACACAATTGACATGACATGAAAACATCAACATAAGTGAAGGTAGCCTATAGTAGCCAACTTTTCTCAGAGAACACAATTATGTATTCATGATTGACCATTAAGTCACAAATAATCTCTAGAAACTAACCTCCTCAGTCTTTGTTGAGCGAAGAGGTGGCATTGGTACAGGAATCTTCGCAGGGGGATGATTACCTGCAAAAATAGATAAATCAAATCCTAAGCTCAAAGATTTTAAAAGGTAACTATTTCAGGAATTATACTGGACACAAAGATCATCAATTTATGATGCTAATGCCACCGGAAAATTCAGGCATGAAAGCAAGAATGCAATATTTTAATACATCACAGACCATCAACACCAACAGGCCAGTAGGGAGCCTTGGTTGCAGCATCAAGACGTTGCAGAATTGATTGATCTGCCTTCATGATAGAAATTGAAAATCCTGAAACAAAAAAAAGGCACTGAGCTTTCTTTATATTATTAACTAAACAGAATGTTGTTTGCAGAAAAGAAATAAACAAACCTGCCATGTCAAGAGAAGTCATGAAAGATCCTGTATACACTCTATCAACAGCCAATCCATGCTCCAGTTGCAATTTAGGGACTGCTTTTCCTGCTGCAATCATCAGCTCCATAGCAGGGGTGGCACCTAAGCTGCAGGCAAAAGAAGAATTTATAGTGAAATCTTTCCTCATGAACAAGAGTTTTTTTCATGATTTTGGGATAGAATATATAAATATAAATCAATCATATGGAAGTGTGGTAGATGAAGCGGACAACCTAACATATGAAATTTTCCTAAAAAGTATAAGAAGAGTAATCAAAAGCCATGACTAACTATATTTTTAATTGGCATACTAAATTATTATATGAAGATGATATAAAATGTAATCCAAACAAATGAATAATCCAATACAACAGTTCGACCGGCATAAGTTGCTTTAGTTGATTCCCAAAGCCATTTAGCTAGTAAGGTCTTATATCTTTATCGACATTAAAAATCCCTAGCCTTCCTTTACCTTTAGCCCATGAAACCTTGTTCCAATGGAAAAGGCAAGCACCGTTGCCTTCACATATATTCTTCACACAAGAAATTCCTCATCACTCTTTATATTCTCTTGGCCAACTGACTAGGTATCTTAATTAAGCTTAGAAATGGGTATATATATAATAAAACTAAGTGAACTAAAGGGCATGTTATTGGCCACATAGATAATTCTCAAAAGCTAATGATGAAGCCTTGTAGTTTGTTACAAAAACTGATCAATTCAAATTTAAAATAACTTTCTTCCTGATCTCTCTCTGGCCTAATTTATAGTTAAAGTTGGTAATCCTGTTGGCCTAGTTGATATCTAGAGCTCCAATTACATAATAAAGTAAATATCCATCCAAAGCATAGAAGAATTTTATTGACTTACCCATTGATCAAGAGCACCACTCTATTACCTCTTGTAATCGGAACATAGTTGGTTTCCTACAAAAATGGACCAATAAGAATACTGGAATACCAAATTAATAACTCCGTGAAATTAAATATCACATAGAATGTGCCATTAAGAAGCTCCAAAAAATGAATGAAGTAAAAGTAATTGCAAAAGTAAATGTGTACAGGATGTAGAAAGCAATTTTTTTCCCAAGCCTATAGGAACTTTGCCAACTGAAGGCGTGATGTTAAAAAGTTATTTTTCTTGTTTTTATATTCGTTAAGTCAACAAAGTTAGATTTATCATGTAAACAGATCTCCTCAAACATTAATCATACCGTTGATAATATCTGCTTAAGCACATGAGAAACAACCACATCTACAGGCTGAAGGTCCACAACAGCAGCACCAGGTTCACCATGCTGAAAACAAAAAATTCCTAATGACGTATTAAATCTTTTATGAATCTAGGAACTGAACAAAAGTGGCAGCCTGTCAGTAGATAATTCCACCAGCATGACTAGCCACTGAACAAAGTGGACAACATCAGAAGCAATCAACTCAAGATAAAATCTAGACAAATCTAAACTGCTGAATGAATGAACTTATTGATTCCAAACAAATTGCAAATGCTAAAACTATATAAAATAAATTACATATACACTAGAATAATTATTAAAAACTAAGTTGCCCTTTTAAAAGATGACTTACAATTCCAAGACCAAGTTCCATTTTGCCAGGACCCAGTCGATCTGATGTAACCTGGCCAGGAAGTGTACAAACAGATAAAGCAACACCCATTGTTCCAACCATTTCGGATGCACGTCTTGCTTCTTTAGCAACATCGGCAAGGGAAAGGCCCGCTGCAGCAGCAGCTCCAGCAACCTGTCTTTCAAAGGTTAAAGATTAAAAAATAGCAGAATTTAGTAAAAATAAATATAAAACAACATATTGACCAGTTCAGTTTTCATGCAGTGTAATCATGTCATGAAAAATAATGAGACCTAGCCCAAAGGTATTAAAAACAAATATACACACAAACACAACATAATAAATCATATAGGTTTACTATATAAATGTCTAGCCAAAAACCAGCATGTTACAATAAAGTAATTTAGTCTATTTTCAGTGCTTCTGCATTAGATTATTCACTAATTTTTCAGCCAGGTTTGACAAAAAGCTTCCATCTCCGCACGCATAAACCAGCAACAAACTTAATGTAAGATCATTTTACAGGTGCATGAAAGGAGTACAGCGCAAAGAAAGTAAAACAACTTAATATAAAGATGAATTAGGCTAATATGAAACTAATAAGTTTATTATAAAGGTTTGCTTTGAAATCAAAGAGATATGGAAACTAAGAAAAGAACAACTTTCCAAAAGCAAAAAAAAGGGACAAAAAGCCTAGCATGAATGCAAATGCACATGCAAGCAAGCTACTTTTATATGTGTATGGGAGGAGGGAGAGGAAGAGAGAGAGAACCTTGTTAACAAGAATAGTGCCAGCCAAACCTCTTCGCCCAGCTATGCCTCGACGTGGAGGCAACGCACAATCATCTCCGACAATAACAATCTGCAAATGGAAAGAACAGTCTTCATTATTGCAACTACTCATCATGGAAAAATATAGATTGTGAATAAGAACAAACCTCTATTTTATAACCTTCAGATTTTGCTTGCTCAGCAGCCAAACCAAAATTTAAACGATCACCCGTATAATTCTGTCAACATCCAGATTGCAACATTATGAATAAATAAATAAAAGCTTCAGAAATCCTCACTTTGACCATAATTTTACAGCTAAGGGAATTTTGCACCATAAATATAATAAGAAAAGATACTTATAGAATGCAGAAGTGACCTGAGTGGTTATCAAATTACATTACCGTGACAATAAGAAGACACCCCATTGAACCAGTTACAGCTCGAATGCCCTAAAGTTGAATTTTAACATGTCAGTCAGGCAATAAAAGAATGAAAAAATTGATAGGACACTAGCTAAGCACAGAAAAAGAATAAAAGAGTAAGACACAAATAAAGCATACAGCTAATATTGAATCAACTGGGGGAGAAGCAAAAATATCTCCACAGATCGCAGCTGTCAGCATCCCTTCTCCCACGAATCCAGAATGAGCAGGCTCATGTCCGCTGCCACCTCCTGTACATAAATATCATTAGCAGAACAAAATCTCCAAATTGTCCAATTTGATAGTCAGATTAAGTTAGTACTCGTAATCACAGGAGAGCATGACCTAACAATCTAGCATTCAAGTGATTTTCTATTTGATTTGAAAAGTGTCCATGTGTGTATATATATACATTCAGATTTGAAAAGCCATGTACATAGACCATACAAAGAATAGCTATTATCTAAAGCATGAGAAAAGTATTTAAAAAAAAATGGAAAAATAGAGTCTCAGCCATTCTCTATCATGGGACAGAAGTTAAACTTGGGAAGGCTGCAGCTACCCAAAAGAGAACCACTCCTTTCATTCGAAGAGCTATAAGCAAAACAGATCCAGGTCGTAATTCCTTTTTGCTCTCTCCAAACTTTTTTTTTTTTTTTTTTGGGAGTTCAGATAACAATTGCAAATCAACTAGCATCATATAATTTAAATATTTATTTGTTCAGCAAAAGGTGATCCTAGGTTTACAAGATGGAGTTACTTATAAGGCAGACAAAATTGGAGATTAAAAACTCAATAACAAGAGTAGTAAGGTCAAATAATATCCTCAAAAACATATGAACATTTGGTCCAGAATCACAGTTTTATCTTTCTAATTGTATTCATGTACTATGCACTTCAAATGCTTCCTTTTACTTAGTTGAAGTGGCTTTTTTTTTTTAGGTTATATATAAAACAATTCTAGATAGAAAAAGAAAATATCAAGATTTCCAAAACCAGCTTAAGTTCCAAATTTGAAAACTGAAGCGACTTATGTTTAAACACAGCAATTGAAAAACCTGAAATAACTGCAACTTTGTTATATGTTGCACTGGAAACATCAGCACGCAATACAACCTTCACCTGCATTACCATGAAAAAGAATTTATATAATATCTGTAGTTCTATGAGCATTAACCCCACTCCTCTCTGTCTTTCGGTTGTCATGCAAAAGGCCTTATTTTCATTGCATTCAAATGAAAAGTAGAATATTTAATCACCTCGGGGAAACCATCTAAGTACTGCAGTCCAGGATAAGTTTCCACAAGACCCTCAATAAACTCAGTCACCACATCTGCAATCACAATAACAGAAATCAATTCAACTTTCCCCTCTTTTTAACATACAATAAAAAATTCAACAGCCTCTTGTACCGGATTCCATTATAGTATATGTAATCAGTAGCAACAAAGTCCTAATATTATTCTCATCTAGAGTAGAGCTAACAGCATAAAATATTCTACTATGCAAAAATATGGCCCTTTAAAAATCCAAAACACTGGAAGACATGAGCTGTCATTTCATCTATTACACTTTCCATCATCACCGCAGCAACAATAACAACTAAACAAAGACTCTCAACTTGGAATTCTTTTGTTCGCCAAAAAAATGTTAGAAGAAAAGAGAGAAAATCAAGGTCAACATTCCACATTATAAACACATGCAAACAGAAATCCAAACAAAATTTCAAAAAATGAGACAGCTCAAGAAAAACAAGAATCAATTTCAAAACCTAATATTACACTGAAATTTTCCATTTTTCCTTTTTCTCGGCAATCAAACAGAAAGCAGAGCACATTCTAATGACACACAAAAAGCAAATTAAACAAAAGATAAAAACTACGCGCCAACAGAAATAATTGAAATTCAGAATCAATTTGTCGAAATTTTCAATTTTTCTAAATTATCGGCGACGAAACGGAAAGCAAAGCAGGCAACGAAGAAGAAGAAGAAAATTGAAGGAGGAGAAGAGAGAATGTGAACCGTTAGGGTCGTTGATGAGTTTCTTCCCTTGGAAAGCCATAATCGAAGAGGCAGGAGAGAGCGAAACGTTGCCGTATAAACTCTATTGGTTGTGGCTTCGCATCGATTTTCAAACACAGAGAGAGAGAGAGGTCGTAATGTATGAATGTAGCTGGTTGGTTTTGGTGGTGACTTGTAATTTGTAGAAGTCGATGGCTTGTCCGAACAAGAAACATTCCTGTTCTGAATTGACATAATTGTCCAGCTTTATGTCGTCATATTGCTCCCATGCCATTTTGATGATTCTCTATCAGTTGTGGCCCAAGTCAATTGATTGGCCCAAAAATATAACACTTGCTTTATGAACTCCCATGATGTTTAAGTACGCCCAATAGTCCACTATTGCTCCAAAAGGGCAATCCTTCTTTGCATACTTCGTTCACTTCCAAAGCACATACGCAAAATTCTCGAGTCATGAAGCTAAAAGGTAGATTTAGATTTTAGAGTCTATTTTTGTTTTGGTCTTTTCAAAATAGAGCTTATAAGGGTAGATACTATTGGAGTAAAAATTCTAAAATAAAAATTATATTAAAAAATTATTAATTATTTAATGAGATAAATATAAAATTACCTGTCATAATTAAGTTACCAAAAAGAAGCTTTATTATGACTAAGGAATAAGGTAAAAAATTTAAAAATAAATGAAAATTATCTTTGATATTTTGTTACTTAAAAAAGGATAAAAAAAACTTATTGAAAAAACCTCAAATTTGAGCTTCTTCTAATAGTTATAAAAGGGTTTTTTTAATCATCCATAAGGTCTTCTTAAATGGAATCAAATCACATAAAATAATTTTAAAAAAGTTTTTTATTAAAAAAATTCTTTTAGTTAATAAAAAAGTTAAAACAAATGCACTCTTGCGGTTAGTAAGGGAAGTTTGCATATTATATAGAACATTATTGTGAGAAATTAGAAAAATAAAAGCTCGGTTGGGTCCATATCCTTGGGCTAGAGTTAAGGCTTTGGCATAACAATGTATTTGAGTTTACGACAGTTATATCTAAGGGCTTTTAGCCTTTTTACATCCCTACTTTTTGGGTAACATAACTTAGGAATTCGAAGATTTAGGGTTTGTTACTTCAAATTTAGTTGACTAAGGATTTTTTTTTTTTTAACTCATTTAAAACACACAAGTAGTTAAATGGTAAAGTAAAAGCATTTTTATGCAACAAAACTGCAAACTGGAAAACATAATACATGTTCAGTATTTAATTTAGATAGATTCAAATTATTCACTGAAGATCAATGTCGCTCAAAACACATTCATATGTGTTGTTGATGGATGATGCAAATATAAACATTTTTAGAAGTTACTGTTGTTGGAGGCTTGCAATATTTATTTATTACCAGACTTCATATAGCCTACTTGTACAGCAAGCTTTCTCAAATGCATGCATCTAGATTGCTGCATCCCAAGCGTCCTCATAATTTGTTATACACCTCAAGTCACTCTCCATCATGCATGGTTTACTTTCTCCATTGAAATCAATCATTGCATGCCTTTTTTGATGCAAACTGCCTAGTAATTGTGATTATAAGACTCCACCTAAACAACTTACTTGTCACTTAGGTGGCAATAAGCAATTCATTTCTTCTAATTAGGATGAAAATGCTCTCATGATCTGACTGTAGTTTTTATTTCTGTATTTTTATGGGATAAAGATTTGTTTTATTTTCTCTTTATGATTAACCACTAATTACTTCCTTAGATGAAAATAAAAATTAAGAGAGAATATATGATCCGTTGCAAGATATTGTTACCTTTGTGTCATGATACATATAAAACGTCCGTATTTCCATGGAGTATGAAATTTCGTTCAGTACAAGGTTTGCCATTGCTGTCTCCTATATGTACCAAGTAATGCCCAGTCTGCTAATTATGCGCCCACAAAATCTCATTCCAGGCAGCTATTCATCATTCTACTGAACAATGTATAAATAGGAGATGATGATCGAGAAGCTCCATCTTGTAGGGGACTATATGAGAGCGAAAATCTTAAAAATCAAGTCAATTACCCTGCCATGAGTGGTGTAATTGAGCAAAGATCGATTTTGAGCTTTTTTAACACTCACCATTTTGAGCTTTTGTAGTAGCTAGTGGATCCATATTAGCAAAATCAATAAACTCCAGTAAGTTGTTATATATAACAAAACAAGGAAGCGAGAACGCACGACAACCATATAACAATAACGCCATCATCTTTTATTAATTTCATAAGTAGTAATTAACACCCAATAATATAATCATATCCAAGAGAAGATGTTGAAGTTACAAAAATCCATACAGAGCCATTTTGTAAAAGCTGCCCATGAAAGGCACCAACCCAACCATATTGACAAAATAAAACTACAATGTCCATCCAATTAGAGAGATTCTAATGACGACAATAATGAGAATAATTAAAAAATTTTACAAGCATTTTCTTCCAATGGTATATTATAAAAGTAGCCTTATTGTAAGAAGTATACCCAACTTATATGTTATTCACCTCCTCCATCACCAATTGGTTTGATCATGATCGATCCATGCATGCATCGATCAACTCTTTAGTTTGTGAATGTTGACACATGGGAAACTTCTTCAGCGCCTGTATTAGAAGAACACCAAGGATCATCTGTGATGAATTGCATCCATGAATCATCTTTGTCTTCCTCATCCATGCACGATGAAGATGTTATGGGAACATCCGGCGACATCGTTTGATCATATTCGTTGATTACACTCTGCGAGCTCTCCATTAATGACAAACTACACTGCCCTTGCTCTTCTATTTCAGAGCAAATTCCATTTTTCTTGAACACTCGACACAATGCATAAGAGTCCTGCATGCCAGTAAACAGTTGAATAGTCACATTGCATGTTCTAGTTAACTAAAAGAAAGGCTAAAAATGATTATTTTCTTCAGGGAATTAAGAGAAGAAATGAGTAGTTTAAAGTTGGCTAGCTGTTTATTCTCTTTTGGAAGGGCAATTAAGGCTTTTATGTATGCATATACAAGATCTTCGCCAACTTACAAAAGCTGATCGGTCAAGATAGGGAAATTATGAGTCAATATTTGTGGCTGATTTTGAGTGGATAAATTGTTGCAACTTGAAGCATTATATATGCCTGATTAGGCTTTCTCTGACAAGGGTATCAATGGTCGATACTCCCAACTAGCCCCTTCATGAATGAAAAATTCAATATAAAATTTACTTTCCTGATCTCTAGCTACCAATCTAATAAATAAATGAAAGGTATCAGGAATAAAGAATATGCAACATAAAATATATTAGCTATAAGAAAATTTTCAAAAAAAAATATATAATATATATCAAATAAAATATATCTATAGTTACAACTCAACCCCATTAGTAGTGAAGAAGCTTTGGAGTCGGTGGTGCGATATTGGTGTGAGGAAGCAAGTAGATTTCATATTCATTGGCTTATTTTTGTGTTTGGAATAAAGTAAAAGTAGCCGACACATTCTCACACCAGGAAAGTGATTGTAAGAGAGAAGCTGCTTTTTTAGGGTTAGCATTATATATATATAGCCTAAAAGGATTAGGTTAGTCATGCATGGTCATGATATAGATTCTGCTATTACAGATCAGAGAATGTTAAAAAGATAAAGTATGAAAAAAAAATAATATAACAGATGTTGAGAGGGGATTGAGTCATATGGGGGGATAGAACTTTTGTCTCATTAGAGAAAACAAAGTGAAGCTAAGCTCTCTCTCTCAGTTAAAGATCCCATCAAAGACTAGCTAGAGCTAGCAAGCAACGAATATATATATGTCATCAGCTAGCTATATAGACATTTCAAGTGCTGTTACTGTGTATTTTATGTTAAAGAAACATTAAACAAAGACTTTCGAGTGATCAAAGAACAGTTAGCAACCATTACTTTCCATGCAAGTCATGCACTTTTCACGTTCCTATACTTCACTAGCTAGCTATTCCATATTAAGGGCTTGATAAGAGTTAATTAATTAATATTTATGCATCTTTAAGATGGTTTAATTCTTCTATAGGTTGGGGATAGATGATGAAGCTTTAGCTTACCTTTGATGTAAAAGAAATTGTTAAAAAAAATAACAAAAATGCTTTCCCCGATTGCTAAGGCATTTAATTTCAACTCTTTGGAGTTAAACTAGTGTGTTAAAACTTATCAAGTTCATATGTGGCTCAACCTCGAAAGTGATTTTAGGAAAGGAAAATAAATCAACTCTCTCAAGAATTAAATCTGAGAACTTTCTATTTGAGTTTCTTGAGTAACCAACAGAGAAAATATGAGTTTCAAGGTTTAAATAAAAAGATAATTTTGAAAAAAAAAATGGTTTTTTAATGTTAATTTTAACATGATGAAATGCAAGATTTTTTACCTGAAAATTCTCACTCACGAAAAATTATAGTATCTACTATCAAATTTATTCACTATATGCATCACAGAATCTCATCACTCAATTTCTTTTAGAAATTTTTTTAAGATACGAATAACACAGAAAATGGAGTTTAAGTGCCCATGCTTCCCCAAATCTAAAAAGGATAAGTGCAAATTTCGAAAGTAATTAAAATGATGAATTTAGTATGTTAAATTTTTTAAAACTTATAACCGAGAGTGTGATATGGATAATATTTCTTTGTTATTAAAACTTTTGTAAATATCAAAAGTGGAATGCTAGTAAAAAAGAATGAATATGATAATGGAAAAACTTGAAGGTTGAACCGCAGTTTTCAATGAACTGTGAACGAGGACATTTTTGCTAATTAAAGAGACTTTAATATTCTGTTTGATAACTTTTCTATAGTGTCAAAATTGATAGAAAAATTTAAAAAGCAAACAAAAAAAATAGTACTTAAACAGTAGAAGAGGTAGCTAGATGAGGATAGTAGACGCATGGCAATTGAGCTAATTAGAACAAGGATTTGAAAGTTAACATTTAAAAGGAAAAAATAAATAAACAAATAAACCCCATAAACCCAGCTGAATTCCCTTATAACTACCACATATTAGAGAAATCATGCTGCAGAAAGAATATGTAACATCGACAACAATGACAATTGTTACCATAACTAGAACGGATTTCAAAGATGTAATATTATTCTTATAAATTTTGCTTTTTCAAATTGATGAATTGGTCGAATTCTTATCATAACTAATAAGAGATTCAAAATTTTAAATCTCTTATTAGTTTCCATTGAAAAACATATTTTGAGCACAATCAAAAGAATTTAAAATATTTTAATGGTGGTTAATTTCATTCAACTTTATAATGTACTGACTACCTGAATTCCAGCCAGGGAGTCCTCACATTCCTTGTCGTCGAGTCTATACTCATGCATAACCCAATCGGTTCGAATTCCCTGAGGAGCTCGGCCTCTGTAGTAAACCAAAGTTTTCTTCATTCCAATGGCTCGATTCTGGTGGGTAACTCTTCTATCCTTCCCTGTGGACTTCCAGTATCCTGCTCGAGTTGCTCTATTTGTTCTGAATCCATTCGGATACTTCCGGTCCCGGGGTCCGAAAAAGTACCACTCCGTATCTCTACTTGGCAAAAACGATTTCTCTACAACATGAAAAGCAAAATTCATAACCTGAAATCACTTGAAATGAGAATTATTCATACTAGAAAAACAATGAGAACAAAAAGAAAGCTCAACACATGGAGATATATATACACATTTATAAACAAAGCTAAAGCATATAATAAAGGCTGTGAAATTCAAGATGCATGTAACGAAAGACGAAGTGGGGTTTTGAAGAAATGGAAGACGATGAAGACCTGCTAGCTCCCAGGGCTCACATTTGTAAAGATCAACTTCAGGGATGATGTCAAGCTCAATCTCTTGGCCATTGATTTTGCGCTTGAGATAATAATTGACAAGCTCTTCATCGGTCGGATGGAACCTGAAACCAGGAGGTAATCCGACGGGCGCCATAGGTGAGTGTTTTAGCTCTCTCTCTTACACGCTCTTCGGAAAGCCTCAAATTTTATTTCCCTTATCGCTACAACCATCACGTTATATAAAAGGGATTCAAAGGGCCGTCTCTTTGGGTCATTTCTTACTTTCTCTTTTCAAGATTCTTAGACAAACGTTTTCTGCAAGCCCTTTAAATAATTTTCTTTCTACCAAAATTACTGTTCCATGATGATTTCTTTGTGCATTAACCCTCTTATTTTCCACATCTTTGTTTCCTCGCTCAAATATTATAATCGATATTCGCTTTTGTTCATGAATGAATGAGTAGACAAAATATAATATGCAATGGTCCCCTATTGGTTATTGGAAGTTAGTCTACAATGATTATGCAACAAAGGGCAGTTTTGTTAGAAGCTTCCAAAGGGACAAAACAAATTAAATAAATAAAAAAGAAATCAACAATTGTGAAGGAAGACTAAAATTAAGGTTATGGTTTGAAATATGATCACAAACACCTAAAAAATTTAGACACCATAACTATAATCTATCAGATCTATAGGATAGTTTTCTATATATCAAGTGCTAAAGATCGATGTGTATCAACATGTCGAACATATATTCATGTAAAAGACCGATAGCAAGAAAATGCCTATCGGTCTATCAAATATGATTATAGCATTTAAATTAATTTATCAACATCTAACTTATTTTTCGAAAACCGTCTCTCATTCGGGTCATTTTTGCAATTAACCCCAATTAAAATAATCAAATTGATGCTCCGCCGGTACAATATGACCTCATTAAAAAAAATTAGATCACTCTCTAGAAATATATATTGTTAACAAATTTTACAAAAACCAATAAAATTTAAGGGGATGTTAATAATTCTTTTCCTAATAAAATGCAGTATCTACATATCAGCATTGCTCAAAAATTTGTCCATATACATACAATGAGTAAAGATCGAGGATACTTAAGCTGGGACTTAATTAACGTAATCCCACTGTGCTCAGTTGGATCGATCGAGTTTCCTCTGCACAATCAAATCCCCCACATTATTGGTGATGTTTTAAATAAATGGCAAATTAACTCGGAGAAAGTACAATACTAATGCAACAAATTACATTCGTTCAACATCTCCATAAGCTAATAATGGCCACGATATTACATCGCCCATAACAAATTAATGCATACAAAGCCACCGCAACCTGAACTCTCTCCGCTAGCTCATAATTGATTTAGTTCAAGATTATAAAGCAAAAGGGTGGTGATATTGAAAAAGAGATGATCAATGCTGGTAAGAGGTTTGATCAAAATTCGTAAATTCTACTTAATTCAAAACCTCAACTTCTAGTAAATTGAACTTTACATGGCACAATGAGTTAAAAATCTGTGTTCATAAAACATTATATAATTATCTTTACTTGAGAATTAGGTACCCCATAAAAGTGGTGAACCGAATCAAATAGAGACACACATTTGAAGAAATCATTTATGATGAAGAGAGCCAATTACTTGGAATGAAATGGTATCATATGTATGGAATAGAATAGATATACGATATTGAGAGAAATGTCTCATAACCAAAGAAAAAAGGGGAGTTGTTTAAAAGGTTTAAAAAAAAAAAAAACTTTAGAACTCTTAAATGGAAATGGGAAAAGGGATATAACTAGAACAACTTCTTGAGTTTCTTGAAAACGGTATATCAATTCCTTCGAAAATAGTATAATCTTTTGTGCGAGAATAAAATTGTTTATCGTTTATCTTGACTTAGTGAGTCAAGATTTTATACTTCTTTTATGAAAATATATATCATACTATCCATATTGAATAAAACTTCGTGTAAAAACTGTTTGTTTTAGATAAATTGGGAAATCATACTGTTCTATGAAAAAGTATAATATAGTTCAAATCTGTCCCCAATACTATTTATAAAAACAGTTAACAATCGAATCCAATTTTTTTCCATTCCTTTTTCATATGTAATGGTGCAAAACGAAGGTCCAACTCTAAATTATTCAAGTTTAATAGTGACAATGCCCTTTCCAGTCCAAACCCTACATAACCTTCTGATTTGTATCTAAATTTTCATTCAAAATAGAGTTAATGTCGATTTCTTTTTTAAATTGTCAATCACTATAGATCACGAAAACATGAAACACATTACATTGTAAATATTAAATGGAGAGAGATCGATCTTAAAGCTTCTGCACCAAAATAAAGGCAAGCTAAAGCAGTAAATCAATTCAATGCACTTCTCTCTATGGTAAAGATACTATTAGTTGTGTTGTGATAAAGAAGCTAACAAGATAAGGTGCTTATATCAATCTTTTTGTCCAATCAATATATGTATGTACTTTCTTTTTCTTCAAATCTCCAACTTTTTATGTAATAATTATATGCTCTTTAAAACAATCTTCTATCTATTTTTACTACTTTTCTCTTCATAAGCTTTCCCCTTTTATCTCTTTCCACTTCATTTTACAGTCTTTCAAGATTTTGTATGTTATCAATCAAGTGGAAAAAGAAGGTGCTTATTTGACATGATTTATGTCTCTTTTGCATGCAGCATTTCGATGTGGGAAAAAATTTAATTATAAAGAAAAACAAAGGCTACTATCTAACCTGTTCATCATTTGCCAGTTATTGCGCTTTAATTTAACTTTGTTCCTTATGATCATATGGTGTGTGTGTGGCTTCAAATAATAGCAAAGTCAATAGAAAAGTCTGAATTGTTAATTATATTTTCGTTGGATCATGATATTATATTATTATTATATGGCAGAGATTAATTTCTAAGGCACTTTTTGATCTTCCCAATTGAACTAGTACGTACATGTTGCTTTGATCTTCTATTAAAGTTGTCCCAAAATCTTAATTATTTAAAAGTTCAATAGTTTCAATCTAGATTTTTATATAAAAATGTTTATTGTTAAAGATATTTAAGATAATTTGTCCTATAACATTATCATATAAAGAATAAGTTTAAAAAAAATTATGACAAAAAAGAAGATATATAGTTTGTAATTAAAATCTATGAAATTATCACGGAGGGTTTAAATTTGAATGTCCTCTTTTTAAGAATCTTCTTTCTACTTTTCTGTAGCAGTGGTATGTACATATTGTTCATAATTCAATGTCATATTTAACTAAGTTAATTCAGTTTTTTTTTTCTTATTAATTTCTGTTTCAAGTCTGACAATAGCTTTGATTTTTATATTCGATTATATTGCGATTTGCATGTTTTATATTGCCAGCCAAGCCTTGCGGCAATTAGTTATATGCTTATCATATAAGTGCTCTGGTAAATTGAAACTTCAACCAAGACTTAATCAAACCAGAAATTAACTCAACCAAGAATATAAACAACTCAAAGTAAATGAAAATAACAGTTTCAAATATTCTAAAAACGGCTCCACAGAACTCCTCTACTGCAGTGCATATGAACAGTATGCTGCTACAGTGATGATGAACCGTGTTTCTGCTACAGTGATTATGAATAGCACACGTGCCACATTGACGATGAACAGTTTTTCTGCTATAACAATGGATACTTTTACTGCAATGACAGTAAACACTATTTTGCTACAGTGATTTATAATCTATAAAAATGATAAACGGTATTCCACTCCACTGTAATTATTGATGAATAGTGACAAAGATGAATAGTCCTGATGATCAAGAGATACCAAAACTTTTGCAAGACATCCCCAAACTTTAAAATATTTAACAATAGGTTTACAACATTTCCATAATTTATTTGGTGTCTACTAGTTTTCTTATAGGGTATTCCATTTTATATATGACAAGCCAAAAGAATGGCTTCCTCCCGCAAATTATGCAAAGCCCCAAAACTTATTAATAGTGCATTCATCTTTCTTTAATAGTTCTATTTTTCCTTTCAGTCACTCCATTTGATTCAGATGAATAAGGAGGTGTTTTTTCAAAAATATTATTCCATGATTCTCACAAAATTTATTAGAGGAATTCGATCACCCCCTCTATCTGCTTTTAATCTTTTGATTTTATTGTTAAGTTGATTTTCAACTTCTTTTTTATAGATTAAGTACACATCAAATGCTTTATCTTAGAAAATGTCTATAAATGTTAAGTAAAACCTTTTCACCCCCTTCTAGTTATGGTATGTTTTAAATTGCCTAGGTCATTATAAATTAAGCTAAGTGGTTCAATTTCTCTATTAAGAACAGGTTTATAAGTTTTCTTTGTGGACTTAGATTCTCCATAAATATCACATTTTTCAACATTTGAAAAGTTTAAAGCAGATATTAAACCACAACCATGCATTTTCTTAACATGAGAAACATTCGCATGACTTAATCTTCCAAACCACAAATCAATAAAGTCAATAATATAAGCAGCAAAAGAATATATTCTTTCATTAATAAATCACATTAAGTATATTGAGCTTAAAGATTTCACCCTCACAATACCATTTTTCCAACAAAAACCCTATTTTTTGACATTACAATTTATCATTTCAAATGACACTTTTAACCCACCTTTCCTAAGTACAAATATAGAAAGAATATTATATCTAATATGTGTTACAGGCAATACATTACTTAGTGAAGGATTTTTCCAAAAGTAAGTCTAACAAGAACCTTTCCTCTGTGAGAGGATCTTGCCAAAAGTAAGTCTGAGAAGAACCTTTCCTTTCCCCAAAACTAGAGTAGATCGTAAGTCACCAAGGTAAACTTGTTCTTCTCCTTCTCTCACTCGAGTATAATCATAAAATTGATTTCTGTTGCCATATATAAGGGTGGCTATTCGTGTTCGCAGGTCATATTCGTGTCATGTCGAGCTATGACATGACAACGATTGACCCAACACGAACACAACCTGTTTATTATTCATGTCATGATGGCTCAACTATGATTAACAAATGGGTAACACTATACAACATGCTAACATGAATAATAAACAGGCCGTTTCTGTGTTAGACACGAACATGACCCGTCTAACACGATTATGACATGTTATAACACTTTTACATATATGATACGATTATACCATGTTTATATTTACGACATGATTATACATTAAAACCTATTTTTAAATGAAAATGCTATAACAAAATATGCAAAATTGAACAAAACTGAATACTAAGAACCATGCAGACTTCAATTGCAATATAAAGACAATAAGAAATCCACTACAACAATTCAAAATAACAAAAATAAAGTCTATAAAATCTCAAACAAGCATGCATAACATTCCTAAATTCTGGATGATTTAGCACAAGTTCATCACAAACAAATAAACAAACAAACAAACACTTAAAAGTTATAACCATCTATCACAAATGACAATTAACAACAAGTTATAACCATTGCTTCTCTATCTCCTTTTTAACTCCTATCCATCTCCTCTTCAACTCTTAAGCAACCTCCAAAAAAAAAAAAGTTCATACTTATAAAAGTCAGATCATAAAATTATATAAGACATACTATCAGGGCAAATGAGTAGAATGGATGGGCCAGAATAAGGAAATAATAAACCTACAATCAATTAATCAATAAAGTTTACAATTCATTCATGATCTCATAAACCATAACAATGGAAACTATAATATGCTTCAATTACCAAATCAAATTTCACATGTAAATGAATCATTCAATATGCTGTAATACTCTTTAGTTAGCAATTGAAAAATACAACACAAACTCATTAACACCAAAGCGGCCAACCATTGAAAATGCAAATGAAACACAAACCCAACACTAAAATTACTTTCTACAATTAATTGGTCACTTACACAATTAAGACCTTCATGCTATGGAAGAACTATCAGCTGATTCTCCGGCTTGTTGGTTGATACTTAATTTAATTACATCTTCAATAAACTCATCTATCTTTAGATTTTCACTTTCTATAAAATTAAATTATTTATAGAATGATTAAAGAAGCATTTATAAATATAAGAAAACAACTTATAGAGAAAAAAAAAACAAAAAGAAATTGTTAATGAGTTATCTTGTTCTCCAAACAACCAATCTCTAGTGCAAATCAAAGCCTCTACTGTATTTGGCATAAGTGCACTTCTAGATTGTTCAAAAACTCATCCACCAACAGTAAAAGCTGACTTGGATGCAACTGTAGAAATTGGAATGCTTAAAATATCATGAGCCATACAGCAAGTTTAGGATAACGAAAACCATGTCCTTTCCAAAATAGGAGAATATCTAAATTGGTTGACAATTATATCCTTTATTTATCCAAATATAACTTGAATTGTGTTTTTTAATTTGAAATTTTTTTGTCTTACACTGTCAGCTTGATCAAATTCCTTTACATATCATAGAGAAATAAGAATCATTAATAAAATGAATACGTACATAAAACAAAGATATAATTTTTAAAAAGTTTAGTGTTTTGTACCTTCAATAGAACAACTTCCATAGCCTTCTTAGTTGACATGTCTTGACAAGTTATATCATCATGATCTCTGGATGAAGAAGGTGCACCAAAAGTTGAAATTTTTTCTACTTATTGTACAAAGAAAACATCTTCTCTCTAACTTTAGATAACTCAATATCAAAATCATCCCCATAAAGCTTTTTATATGCAAACTCCATAAATTGCATTTTGTAGCATGGATCCAAGACAACTGCTTTAGCCAAAATAATGCAATAATTTGACCAATACTTCACAAACTTAGACAACATGCGTTTGGCCATCCTCCAAGTAGCTATTTTTGTTTTCTAAGTGTTGCTTCAAAGTCAAATGAGCCACAAGCACTTTTTTTTTTGTAACTAAGGTGTCTGGGCTAGCTTACGCACACCACAACGAATTCTCGAGAGAGTCTAGCGCTCCCACAACCCACTGTCACGGTCTCCCACTTACCTTATGGGGAAAGGGCATTGTGGAGAGTCGAACCCAGGACTTCATCGTGGCCTTACCAACTCCCTCCTGGGCCATTCTTGCCACTTGAGCCAACCCATTGTGGGTCACAAGCACTTTAGGAAAGTACAAAGATGAAGTTGGGTACTTTGAGCTAGGGATGGGCGCTTTTACCCGACCTGATCAAACCCAATGAAGTTAACCTAACCCGAATCGAGTTTATTCGGGTACTTCAATAGAAAAACCCGATTTTAGATACTAAAATGTGAACCCGACAAACATCAGGTATTTATTGGATATTTTGTACAAAACCGAAACCCGACCCAACCACGATCATTTGTTTTAAAGCATCATTATATACACGTGTCATCCCCTTATTTGTTAGACATATGCTAATATTATAGACCTTAGCACACAAAAACAAGGTTATAAATATAACTTTTCTCATAACCCTAGCCCCACTTTGATAGTTTCATTCAATCCTCATTCTCCTCCCTCTCTCAATTGACGGCTGGACCACCTTCCTTACCAATCTATCTTCTTTCTCATCAACATCAAACACCTCACCACGTTCCTCATAGCAAGCTCTTCCCTTTTTTTTTTTTTTTTTGCCCTCTCTCTTGTTAACTACTCTACTTCATGTCATAGATCTTTCCTTTTTTTTTTTTGGCTCTTCAACCACAAGAATAAAATTATGCTTTTAGCTTTATCTCATTAACTTAGTTTTTTAATTTCTTAAATTATTGGGTTTTTGAAATTTCGATTAGGAATTTATGTACACTTATATGGATTTATTTTTATCCTTTTTGTTGTCAATTTGTCATTCTAATTTGCAATACAACTACAAATAATAAAAAAATAATGCCTAAATATTTATAAAATTTTAATTATAAAAAGAAAAATAAAAATAAGTAAAATTATAATTTGAGTTCAAATTACCTTATTGGGCTAAAGCCCAACCCGATCTTACCCGATGAGACCCGACCCTACCTAAGTAAGTTCGGGTAGCATCGGTTCCAACATATTTTCTACCTGATACCGGGTAGATTTTTCTTTACCCGAACTCGAATGGGGTATATGTGATCAGGTTTAAACCTGACCCGACCCGACTAATGCCCACTCCTACTTTGAGCCAGAAAAAAACATGTTGTCTCATAAAATGCATTCAAAAAGTTGCTAATTTCTCAATTTTCAACCACTCATCCAAAAAAGGACAATGAAAATGTAATTAGAATCACTCAACTACATGTGACAGAAAGTTTGACTATAATACACGGCACTTTCAAGTGTGAGAAAAGTACAATTCCATCTTGTAGGAACATCTTGCCTCAAACCCATTTTACAATCTAGAGACACTTATTTCACACATTCAAGAAAAGTCTTTTTTCTTCCTTGTGACCTTTTGACATACTTAATGCTCTCACGAATTTTATAGATTGCTTCATCTATTTCTTTCAATCCCTCTTGATTAACAAACTAAGGATATGAGCACAACAACGAATATGCAAGAAATCTCTTTTGGATATTAGTGCTTTCCTAATATTTAAATTAGGATATTAGAAACTCAACACAAGTATCATTAGATGAAGCATTATCAAAAGCGATTGAGAATATTTTTCAATGCCCCACTCACTTAGCAACTTGTTTATTTTATCAGACAAATTAACTCCGGAATGTGGAGGTAGCAAAGCATAAAAGTTTAACACCCTCTTCTGTAAAACCCAATTTTTATCAAGAAAACAAGCTACAAGACACGCATACCCATTCGCAGTTATGGAAGTCTATAAATCAGAGGTTAAACTAATTCTACTAGGTGCTTCCTCTAACATACCTTTTATTTTGGCCTTTTCCCTATTATATATCTTTAATATATTAGCCTTGGCAGTGTTTCTAGAAATGGGATTCACCTTATCATTCAAATAAGTAAAAAGCCTCCTAATACCATTATATCAACAAATTGAAATGGCAAATCATGCATAATAAATGCAGTAGATAACAAATCATGAAAGAAAATAGGATCAAATTTAGGACTACGCATTTCCAAACGGCCATCAGTTTGGTTTATCATCTACTGACCTGCATCACGTGAATTTCTTCTTAGGCAGGACTCTAAATGCCGCTTCAAATTACCCGTTCCATTCCTAGATTTAGAAATGTAAATTGCTCCACATAATTTATATTTAGTTCTTTGCTTCTTATCTGGATACCCTTCCCTTGGTAGTATATCAAAAAACTTCCACACTGTTGAAGTTTAACTTTCTCTTTTGTGTCCCACTTTGACTCGTGCCCTGTTGTGTAGTGCCTTCAATCTCACTACCCATATGAAATATGTCATCCCTACTTGCCAAATTAGTATCCACTCGATTTGCTGAATTTGTTTCCAAAGAATCCATTTTTAAGGAAAAAAAACCTACATAAAATTAAAAACAAAATTAGTAGAAGAAATAAAATAGAATGGAAATAGTAAATAGTACAAATTAATTATAAGTAATAAATCATGCTTAGAAAGGTAACAAATTAATTATACGTAATAAATCATGCTTGAAAAGGAAAAAAAAATCAAAAGGTCAATAACAAATCAAAAAAATAAAAGAAAGTATATATCTAATTCATTTTATAAAAGAAAAATAAAATATTAATACTTAAATGTGCTTTAATTGATTGTCTAATTCAATCAAGGCTTAATTGTTTATTAATGCTTAAAAAGACTAATAATCTTTATATTCTAATGATTAAATCAAAATCAAAATCAAAATGAAACGCAATAACAATAAACAATATGATGAACACTTAAATATGTATGTTTATTAAGAGCTTAATTCATCATATTATATTAATAGTATCATTAAATTTCTCCACTTAAGCATATTTTTAGTCTTTGTATCGAATTAACTTCATCTTAATTTTAGTTTTTGTTACAGGTTTGGTAAAATAGGCATTTATAGATCAGAATGGTACAAATCTTGATTTGTTGGAAAGATGATTAAATTATCTGCAAGATCGTATTTCACAAGCATCAGGCTCTTAGTGGATCAAAAATGGGCTTGAAGTGAACCCATCTGCAGTTTCGGCTCAACCTGACCATGCCTCCGTATTTTGACCATATCTCTTGATATACATATCCAAATTATATGAATCAAGATGTTCTAGAAAGCTGAGAGAAATATCTACAACTTTCTTGATGATATGTGATTAAAATTCTAAATAATTTGGTGCTGAAATCAGTGGTCAAAGTTGGTGTACATGATGATGCAAATTATCAACGAGATATTTTACAATTGTCCCTTTGTAATTTGACAAGTTTGCCCCTGAATATTTCTATAAATTAGGGTTGCAAATTTTTGACACGACTTGTAAACCCAATACGACACAACACGAAATGCAAATTAGCGGGTTTGGATTTGTCTTAATTGTATTTGGGTTGTGTTTGGGTTGAAATTTTCAACCCGTTTAATAATTGGGTCGTGTTCGGGTTGACGGTTTGAACCCACGAGTGATACGAACCCGTTTAATGACACGAATCCGTTTAGTGATACGAACCCGTATAATGACACGAAACCGTTTAGTAACCCGTATAACCCAAATAAAACATAATATCATAAAGACACAAATTGACAATTTGACACAATTAAATTTTGAATCGGTAAAATTACAAACAAAAGTCAAAAATTAATTTGAATTTTAAACTACTAAAGAGTCAACAAGATGAAATGGATTTTTTTTTCTAAATTTAAATTACACTTAAAGTTTGTATGGAACTTGGCATTTAGTAGACTATTTACCGTCTTGTGGAATGAAGTTTTTTTGAGACTTGGTATTTAGTGGACTATTTATTGTGTTGTGGATTGAAGTTTGTATGGGACTTGGTATTTAATGGATGCTTTATTGTATTTAGTGGATTGAAGTTTGTTTAAGACTTGGAATTTAGTAGACTATCTATTATGTTGTGGATTGAAATTTGTATAAGATTCAATATTTAATGGACTCTTTATTGTGTTGTGGATTGAAGTCTGTATGTGACTTGGTATTTAATAGACTATTTATTGTGTTGTGGATGGATTTTGAATATTTGATTATTGTTATTTTAAAAAAAGGTTGAAAATGGTAATGTGCATTCGTGTCATAATCGTGTTAATTATTTAAACGTGTCATAATCATGTCAAAATATTTAAATGTGTCAAAATCGTATAAACGTGTCATAATCATGTCAAAATATTTAAACGTATCATAATCGTGTCAAAACATTTAAACATGTCATAATCGTGTTAAACGAGTTATATTCGTGTCAAACCCGAAAATGACATGTTTATTATTCGTGTTAGCGTGTCTAGTCGTGTCACCCGTTTAATAATCGTGTCATGTTTGGGTTGGGTGTTTTTGACTCCAATAATAAATGGGTTGTGTTCAGGTTGGGTCAATTTTTATCGTGTCATAACTCGACACAACACGAATACGACCCGTGAACCCGTATTCCCACCCCTACTACAAATAGAGGTGCCTTGTGACCCATTAGGGCATCTTGGCTTTGGCTGAGATCTCTTATTATTGCGTTTTTTCTCTTGTGTTTTGTTCTCTTAATGTTATTAATAATTCATTTTCTTTTTGCAATTTATTTTCTTTCTTGCTTAATGTTTCACTAAATTCTCTTTTGCTAAGGTGTAAGGGTGAAAACCTTGATTCTAACCTTGGCATGTGCTTAATAATAATAATCTTTTGTTATTTATTTTATATGATTTATATTTATTTTCCTAATTAATCTTGACACCACTCGTAAAGTGGAGGTCTTGATCCATTGTAGACAATCCTTGACACATCAAATGCTTTGATCCTTTCTAGATGTCATATGGTTCTTCCTTACCGACAAAAGTCTAGTTAGAAACCTTAATTTATTGTAGACTGAGAATTCTGGAAGTATGCAGTTATATAAAACAAAATAGTAAACTGTAAAGTGAATTGGCACAAGAGGATTTTTACGTGGTTCGGTTATAAAACCTACGTCCACGGACAGCCATAGAGCTGCAATTCACTAAGTTCTTGTTTGTACAATCTTTAAGACCTTTTACAGTGTTGACTCACTCTCACACACAGATCTAATCTTTGTAAAACAAAACCTTCGCAAAGATCTTAAACTCTAGTAACACTGTCCACTCACTGTCATAGATAACTTAACAACACACTGTTAAGTTATACATAACACCCAATATCTAATACTGAATTACATAAACACTTAACCCGTAAGTTATCCCAAGTGTCTACTAACTTACACAGACTCAATCAACAACTCATCTGCGATTTCTATCTCTCATACATGAATTAAAGACTCAAGAAATTAAATCAAAGAAGATATTCCAATTTACATTAAAGCTCTTTTATCAATTCATAGAATGCCAAAATCAGGATTCTCTCATAACCAAATCAGTTAACCAGTTTTAATCTCTCTTCAACCTCTGTCCTTTTTCCTGGTTATTACATGAAGTATATATAGAGAGTGTCTTGGAAGAAATCCCTTAGAAATCCTATAAAAGATCTAATCAAAATCACATTAGGATTAGAAGAAACAAAATAGGAAGTGATTAAATACCTAAAGAGATTAGGATAAATAATCTCATATTCTAATTAGGATACAAGATATTATCCTAATTTTAGAAGATATTTATGAATCAAATACTTCCAAAAATATAATTCCAGAAACAGTAGAATAATCAAAATAATATTCTTGCTTCATCATAAGTTGAACAAAACGTAACACATGAATGACACATGCGTGTTGTGACCAAAAATCTCGTTGTCAATGCTCTCGGCATAAGTGCTCGATAACCATGCTCGACACTCGACACTTCTAACACAAATGTCTCAACAAAAATCTTCTCTACACATCTTCTCGACATTTCGATAGTCAGCACTCGACAATCTCGACAACTCGACTTCTCTCGACAACTCGACTTCACTCGACAACTCGACTTCACTCGACAACTCAACTTCACTCGACAATCTTGACAACAATACTCGATACTTGACAAAAATACTCGACACTTGACAAAACCAAAACACAACACTGGAAATAAGCTCGACAACAATACTCGACACCAGCTTGACACACTAACACTAACATAGACATATGGTGATTGACACATTAGATGCTTAAACCCATTTATAAGAAGTGGTATAAATATTAGTAATGAAACAAATATAATTCATATAACTAAAATAGGCTTAAATGACATACCTTCCAATTAGAAACTTCTTGATGTATGGATTCCAACTGAGTTATAATCGGGTTGTATATCCTTATTTGATATATCAAGGGTGGATCTCTTAACCTTAGCCTTCATTATTATTGTGTTAATTCCTCTTACTTGTATTTTAATTGTTCTCATTTATTATTTATGAACTTGTCCTTTTATTTGTTATGGTAGGTTTTACCTCTTATTTTCATAGATGGTTTTACCACCTTTTATTTTTGTTTTATATTTGAATGGTCGGTAGTACCGCCTACCATCTTTACCTTTATTTATTAATATTATCTTGTTATTTATTTTGATCATTCATACTACATTTGCTCCTCCTTTAGTTTGTAGCGCTAAATCCCCTTCCTCGTGGATCAACCCCGGTCTTATCGGGTTTATTACTTCGAAACTCCTATACTTGAAAAATAATCCTATTTTTGGATGTGTCAAGTTTTTAGCGTCGTTGCTAAGAAAGGTAAAATTTGGCGTGTAAAATTGTAAGTATTCTCTTTTCTCATTTTAGATCTTAATTTTTTTCTTTGTCATGTGTTCACCTTTTCTTTTCTTTTCTTTTTCAAATTTGCATAAAAATTTTGTCACACACATCTAGTGGTAGACTTGTTAGAAAAACATCATCTTCCTTAGAAAACATGGCCGACAATCAAGTGGAAAGGTTCACGAATGAAGGGGACAATCATTCCCAACAAAATGACCAAAACCAACTAAGAACCCTCAGAGATTACATGAATCCGGTAAGGACTAGTGCACCATCTTGTGTAATTTCTCCTCCCGATGCAATCCATTTCAATTTCAAATCAAGTTTCATTCGAATTTTATCTACCTTTCATTGCCTTGATAAGGAGAATCCATATTCACACTTAAAAATCTTTGAAGAGGTGTGTAACTCCTACAATGACCCAAATTGTAGCATAAACACCATTAGATTAAAGCTTTTTCCTTTTTCTTTAAAAGATAAAGCTAGAACATGGCTACAAAATTTGAGGTCAAGCTCCATCAGTTCGTGGGATGAGATGAAACAACAATTCTTGAAAAAAAAATCTCCTACCCATAGAACAAATTCTCTTAAAAAACAAATCATCACTTTCACTCAAAAACAAGGAGAAACTCTTTACCAATGTTGGGATAGGTATAAAGAATTACTTAATACCTGTCCTCACCATAGTTTTGAAACTTGGAGAATAGTTACACACTTCTATGAAGGGTTAATACCTCAAGATAGGCAACTAGTGGAGCTAATGTGTAACGGAGAATTTGGAAATAAAGATCTTGATGAAGCAATTGACTACCTATTTCATTAGCAGACAAAGCCCAAAATTGGGACACTGCTGGCACCTATGAGGCACCAAGCAAAGCCCCAACCTCGACATTCAATAGAGGCATTTACAACCTTAGGGAAGACCATGACCTTCAAGCCAAATATGCATTCCTAACTAGAAAAGTCGAGGCTTTAGAAATGAAAAAGAACGGTCAATTGAATTCTTTTCAAGAAATTATCTGTCACATTTGCAATGATAATGACCATCCTACTGATGAGTGCCCAACATTGTCTGCCTTTAGGGAATGTCTCCATGAACAAGGCAATGCTTTAAACACTTTTAAAAGGCCAAATCACAATCCATACTCACAAACCTATAATCCTGGTTGGAGAAATCATCCGAATTTTAGTTGAAAAATTGACAATCATGCATAATCTTCACAAGTCCATTTTCAAACACATCAAAATTTTCAAAGTTCTCATGATCATGCATATGCTTCTCCTACGAATGACCTTGAAGAGACCTTGCATTCATTCATTACAAAGCAAGAGACTTTCAATAGTCAAACTGCTCAAATATTAGCAAATTCGTCAAACACTCTTGCAAAATTTGCATCCACATTTATCATCTAAGAAAAAGAAAAATTTCCTTCTCAAACATTACAAAACCCCAAAGATCAATCTAACTCAAATGCAGGGAGTTCAAATAGCGATTATGTGGACCAAGCCAAATCAGTCATAATCCTTTGCAATGGTAAGGTTGTTGAAAAACATATTCCTAAACCTTATGAGAAAGAAGAAGAATCGATCTCTAAAGGTCAAGAAGAGGTTATCAAACCAACACCTAGCGAAGAAGGAACCAAATCCTCATCCGTGCCTCAATTTCCTCAAGCATTAGCCACACAAAAGAAACCAACTCACAATTCTGAAATTTTTGAAATTTTCAAATTGGTAAAGGTCAACATGCCCTTGCTAGATGTGTTCAAACAAGTACATTCTTATGCAAAATTTTTGAAAGATTTATGCACTGTGAAAAGAAAATTGAATGTGAAAAAAATGCCTTTCTAGCCGAGCAAGTAAGTGCTATTCTTCAAAACAATAATACAGTGGAATATAAGGATCCAGGTTGTCCTACAATTTCATGTATTATTGGAGATTGTAAAGTTGAACAAGCTTTACTTGATCTTGGTGCTAGTGTGAATTTGCTTCCATACTCAATTTTTCAGAAATTCAATCTAGGTAAGTTAAACCCAACTTCTGTGACTCTTTTGCTTGCTAATAGATCAATTAAAGTGCCAAAATGAGTAGTAGAAGATGTGTTAGTTCAAGTTGATAAATTCATTTATCAAGTGGATTTTATCGTCTTGGATACACAATAAATGGAAATATGTAATTCAATTCTTGTCGTTTTAGGGCGTCCATTTTGGCTACCTCTAATGCTTTGATTAATTACAGGAATGGAGTCATAAAGCTTTGGGAACATGACATTAGAATTTAATGTTTTTAATATGTGCAAACAGCCACATGAAGAGGATGATGAAATTGAGGAGGCTAATATGATTGAAACTATTGTGGGAGACCACATCCAAAAAGGAAGTTCTTCTGATCCTTTGGAAACTTATTTAGTCAATTCATTAGATCAAGTATGGAACTAAAGCCTGATCTTTCTGATATATGTTTTTTACTGGATTGTGCACAGGTGATAGAAAACGGCTCAAAACCATGATTCGAAGAATTGGGGCAAATGAATGAAATCAAGGAAGAGGAAACGCCCAAGTTAAAGTTGAAGCCCTTACCTGAAGAAATAAAATACGTATATCTTGGGGAGAATCAGACATATCCAGTGGTAATTTCTTCATCCCTCACAAGCGAGCAACAAGGTAAGTTGATACACGTGCTTAAAAAGTATAAAAATACAATCGAGTGAACTTTAAAAGACATAAAAGGCATTAACCTTTTGATTTGTATACGTAGAATACATTTAGAAAAAAATGCCAAAACATCCCAACAACCTCGAAGGATATTAAATCCCCACATGAAAAAGGTCATTAGGGCTGAAGTTCTCAACCTACTTAATGTGAGAATTTCTACCATATTCCTGATAGTAAATGGGTAAGCCCTACACAAGTAGTACCTAAGAAATATAGCATTACAGTAGTCAAAAATGAAAAGGGTGAATCATTACTAATTCGAGTCTCATCTAGTTGGAGGACATGCATTGATTATAGAAAATTAAATGTTGTCATCAGAATAGACCATTTTCCCTTACCATTCATTAACCAAATTTTAGAAAGAGTAGTGGGGCACTCCTACTACTGCTTTCTCGATGGATACTCAGGATATTATCAAATTCCCATTGCACTTGAAGACCAAGAAAAGACCACATTCACATACCACTTCGGTACTTTTGCATTTAGAAGGATGCCTTTTAGACTTTGTAATGCTCCACCTACTTTTGAACGATGCATGTTGAGTATTTTTAGTGACATGGTTGAGCATTGTTTAGAAGTTTTCATGGATGATTTGACTATCTTTGGTAACTCTTTTGATAATTGTCTTGAAAACTTAGAAAAAGTCCTTAAAAAGTGTGAAGAAAAAGGTCTTATTCTGAATTGAAAAAAATATGATTATATGATTACTTTAGAAATTGTCTTAGGTCATGTTGTGTCTTCCAAGGAAATTGAAGTGGACAAAGTAAAAGTGGAATTAATTTCCCATTTGCCTCCACCAAAAACAGGCAATGAGGTCTATTCATTCTTACGGCATGCCAGATTTTATAGGAGGTTCATAAGAAATTTTTGTGCCATATCTAAACCTCTTTGTAATCTCTTAATAAAAGACACTTCTTTTGAATGGACTCAAGAATGCCAAAAAGCCTTTGATATGTTAATTGGACTTTTAACAACTACTCTAATTATGCAATCTCCTGATTTGGCCTTGCCTTTTGAATTGATGTGTGATGCGAGTGACTATGCTATTGGTGCTGTTTTAGGACAAAGAAAAGAAGGTAAGCCTTATGTGATATACTATGCAAGTAGGACTTTAAATAATGCACAAATGAATTACACAACAACTGAAAAAGAACTACTTGCAGTAGTATTTGCTTGGACAAATTTTGATCTTATTTAATTAGTTCTCCAATGATTGTTTACACTGACCATGCAACTGTGAGATATTTAATGTCTAAACAAGATGCAAAACCTAGATTGATACAGTGGATCTTATTGCTCCAAGAATTCAACATCACAATAAAGGATAAGAAAGGAGCCGAAAATGTCGTTACAGATCATCTGTCAAGATTAATGATAGAGACATTAATTGAAACCCCATCTATCAATGACTCTTTTCTTGATGAATTTTTATTCTCCATTGCTGCAGTACCTTGGTTTGCTAACATTGTAAATTTTCTTGCAACAGGAGAAATGCTACCTCATTAGAATGCTCAAGACAAAAAGAAGTTTTTAACCGAGGTGAAAAATTTTTATCGGGATGATCTATATCTATTCAAATATTATCCGGATCAAATAATTAGAAGATGCATACCCGACAATGAGGTAAGTAATGTCATTAGTTTTTGTCATTCCGAAGCATGTGGAGGATATTTTTCATCTAAAAAAACAACGACTAAAATCTTGCAATGTGGATTTTATTGACCCACCTTATTTAAAGATGTACATATATTTTGTACAACTTGCGAAAATTGTTAAAAATTGGGATCTATTTCAAAACAAAACATGATGCCTTTAAATCTCATTCTTGTTGTTGAAATCTTTGACTGTTGGGGTATTGATTTTATAGGACCTTTTCCACCATCATTTGGTTTTGTGTACATTCTTATTATAGTAGACTATATTTCAAAATGGGTCGAGGCAATTCTATGTTGAAACAATGATCACAAAATAGTTATCAAATTCTTGAAACAGAATATCTTGTGTCGATTTAGAATTCCTCGAGCCATTATTAGTGATGGGGCATACATTTTTGTAACAAACCATTTGAAACTCTAATGAAGAAAAATGGAATAACCCGTAAAGTTTATACACCTTATCACTCGCAAATAAGTGAACAAGTTGAATTAGCTAATAGAGAGATAAAACAAATCATAGAAAAAACGGTTAACCTAAATCGTAAAGATTGATCTTTAAGACTTAATGATGCGCTTTGGGTTTACCGAACTGCTTTCAAAAAATCATTGGAAATGTCTCCTTATAGATTAGTTTATGAAAAACCTTGTCAGTTGCCTGTAGAAATTGAGCATAAAGCTTATTGGGCTATTAAAACATTTAACACAAATTTGGACAATAGTTGCAAGTTACGTAAACTCCAACTGAGTGAACTTGAAGAAATCAGGAATGAAGCTTATGAAAATTCTAAAATCTACAAAGAAAAATTGAAGGTTTTTCATGACAAATCCATTATTAGAAAATCTTTTGAACTTTCACAAAAAGTTCTTTTGTATGATTCAAGATTGCATTTGTTTCCTAGTAAACTTCGGTCTCATTGGACTGGGCCTTTCATTGTTAAAAATGTTTTCTCTCATGGAGCTGTTGAAATTGAGAACCCAAAGAATGGTAATATTTTTAAAGTTAATGGACAACGGTTAAAACCATTCTTTGAAAATTTTGACCAAAATAAAAAGTCCATTGCTTTAATCGATCCTTTTTAAAGATTGATTTTTCTCGGTCAAGTGACGGATACGACACTCCGTGACTTTTAAAGTCTGTTTTTTAGTTCCCTAAAAACTGTTACTCACCTTGCATTCATTTTGTTTTCTTCTTTCTCATTTTCTTCACATGGATACCATTCTCTTGAATCTGCACAGACATTTCCCTCTCTTCCTCAAAATGATTTGCTTAAAATTTACAAAGCTTGCACGGAAAGACTAAGGATGTTGATGTGCAAGGGTGTTCCTACTGATTTAAGATGGTTAATTGAAGCCAAGGTTCGCTTTTCTTTTGAATTTTCAGATGATCTTTTTTCTCACATGCCAGATTTGGGAAAAAGCTCTTACACCAAAAAGCGAAGAACAAAAAGGTTACAAGTTTGTCACAAATGTGCAAGATGAACTTGTAACTAACATTGCCGCTCCTTGGGATATTTTTTTAACAATCGAGAGGATAAGCTACAATTCATCAAGAAGGGACTGAGTAGGGAGTCTTTGGATAATATCCAATTGACTCTTGAGACACATTCTTGTAGACTTGTGCAGCGTGAAATTTTGAAGTTATAGACACAATTTCAAGAAGAGCAGGAACGTTATAGTCTTAGGAATCTGACTCAAAACAACCATGTTTGCCAGTTTATAAGAAAAATGGATGGGAAGCATATCCCCAACTCATAGAAAGTGTTTAAGCTGTTTCTAGACGTAAAACCAAAGGAAGATGTGAGCCACAGTCACAACTACCTACACATATGCATGTGTGCTATTATTTTTGAATTTTAATACCTTACAGCTGTGGTTTTTGAATTAATATCTCTATCTTTCGGTCGACTCATGCATTTATAATGTCTTATTTCTGTCATTTTTTTGAATTTCTATGCTTTATTGTCAAACTTTTTCAACAAATAGCCAAGCTACCTATATAGATGTCATCATTAGAATACTTTTTTGCACTCCATAAATATGACATCTCTTGTTCTTCACTTCACACATATAGTTAGAAAGTAGCATAGATATGGAAGGAACTTCAAAACATCGAATTCATATGGTTTATGAGGGAGGTGGCCTCAGGTTAATGGGTTGTGTGTGAACAGTTATACTCGTAGGAGGTAGTCAAGTTTTAGGTGTTATTCCTAAAGCTCTTGCTGTAGAAAGCATCATTGAAAAAACGATTAGGAAGGAGTTAGAGGTCTTCTCTATGCATGAATGCATAGCATATATGCTTATCAATTCGGATACCTTTATTACTTTACCAGGTGGCTTTGATACTCTCAAAAGAATTTTTCAAATTGCCTCTTGAGCCCAACTGAATCTCCATCAAAAACCATAGGTTTATTGAATGTTAAAAATTTCTTTGATCCTTTGATACATTTTGTTGATACAGCTGTGGAACAGAATTTTATCCCTCACACAGAGTGACAAATTCTTATTTCCATCGCTACTGTTAGTGAATTACTTGACAAATTACAAGCAGTCGAGTATGAACTTGATCCAGCTATAACTCAAATTAGTTGGTCAGGAGGACAAAACAAAAAGTACAAATTGGATCTGAATCTCCATTTGTAATTTTTCTTGTCTTTTATTTTATTTGTAGCATTTTATTTTACGTGTCTTTCAGGTCGGCTCTTTTGAATAACTGAAGCTTCAGGTAATGTCTCTTATACTTTATCTCTCTACATTTAAACATTGAGGAAAATGTTTCATTTGGTTATGGGTAGAGGTGTGTATATGGTGTGGTATGGTGTGGTATTGCTAGACCGTTACCATACCCTACATAAGTCGGATTTTAGATTTTTATACCATATTATACCATTCTTGAATACAATACCATACCACATCCCCCATGGTAGGGTAAAGGCGGGTATGGTATGGTATTTTCGGGTAGTTAACCAAATTGACCAAAATTTGGATAATATTTTACCATGTATTTTTAATTATTTAAAAGTTTATTTATAGCTTTTTTTTAAAGATTTTGACACTTTGAGTTCTTATTTTGACATTGTTTAATATTATGATTCATAAAGTTTATACTAAATAAAAAAATCAAGCAATTACATATCTTTAACAATACAAATAATCAAGTAACTATATATTCTATAACAACACAAATAATCAAGTAACATCGCATCTATAACAATACAAAAATATCATGTAACTACATATTCTATAACAACACGAATACTCAAGCAATTACATTATCTACTACTTCCGAATTCAAGCAAAATAATAGAAAAATGATAGAGGATTAGGGATTTAGGGTTACTCTTTTTATTATATACTCTATTAGTGTATATAACACTCACACATACAAATTATACATAACCAATTATAAATTGACACGTGGAATAATTTTTATTTTTTTAAAAGAAGTATGATATGGTATGGTATTTTTTGGTTTTTACAAAAATACCCACCACTATACCATACTATGGGGAGTTTTCAAAATCTTTACCATTCTACACCTTATATTTTTTTTATACCCTACCCTACCTCTACCATACCATGACGGGTATATCGAGTTAGAGCGGGTGGGCGGGTACCATGCATACCCCTAGTTGTGGGAAGAAGCATAGTAGACATAAGTGTATCTTATATTTTATTTTTTCTTGCCAAAAAAAAACGAGTTAGTAATTAGATTCAGAGTGCAGTGTAAGGAGTTCAAATCCTCTTGAGACACATTCTGAGTCAGGAATGGCAGAGTAAAGAGGGTCATTTTGAACTCTTGAAACACACTCTAACCAATCTGTCATTTTGTTTTGATTTTGCATTTTTGAAGACCCATTTTAGCTAACTTGATATTATTTAGTTTGATTTTTGAATTTTATAACGAGGATATCTTATTCACTTCACTTTGAATTATTCAAATCTATGAACTCTCACACCTTATCATTTAATAAACTGTTTGCTCATGTACTTTTTAAGCAAGCATTCATGAACCTTTCTTCACACACACATACTTTGATGCATGATTGTAGGTCGCAAAATAAAATATTGCAATATTTAAGTTCTTTTGTTTTGTTTAGGATAACAACAAAAAAAAAGGAAAAGTAAAAAAAAAAGAGTTAAAGTAAAAAAAAAAACAATTGAGGATAAGTTTAGTCTCGTAGCCTCCTTAATTCGAGCAATTAAGCCCAAGAGATGCCTCAACGCCTAATACCCTAAGACCAACTGGTTTAAGAGCTATCGGCCCAAAGCTCGTTACATGGATTAAGGAGAAAGCTTAATAGGATTGAACATTGCACTATCCACAAGTTTCTAAGCAAAAATAAAGCATTGGCAACCTGAGTCGTTAAGCTCGTACGGGTGTCTTAACACCTAATACCCTAAGGCCAACTGTTCTGGGAGCCATTAGCCTAAGGCTTGCTACATGGGTTAAAGATGCATTGTTTTAATATATATATATATATATATAATGATGAATGAACGTCTCCTGCCTAAGGATGTTAGCCTTAATAAATATTAGAACCGATATGGCTTCTCTCTAATAAGCCCCATAGTCCTGTATCGACTGAGCACAAAAAGAAGGTTTTTTAATATCTTGATTAAATGGTACATGAGTCTTTAAAAAAAAGAGAAAAAAATCGGTTGAGAGTTTGTTTATTTGGATAGAATCAAGGAGAGTGCAATAATGACCACCTCGGATGTAAAATTCTATAAATCACTTCTAAATAATAACGCTTTAATTTCTATGGATTCGCAATAAACTGGTTGCGGCGTATGATGAACATTAAAATGTATGTTTAATAAGAGCTTAATTCATCACATTACATTAATAGTGTCATTAAATTCCTCCACTTAAGCATATTTTTAGTCTTTACATCTTTTGAATTAACTTTATCTTACTTTTAGTTTTTGTTATAGATTCGGTAAAATGGGCATAACTTTCTATATATAGATCAGAATGGCACAAATCTTAATTTTTTGAAAAGCTGATTAAATTATCTACAAGATCGTATTTCGCAAGCATCATGCAATTTGGGCTCTTAATGGACCGAAAATAGGCTTGAAGTGAACCTATCTATAGTTTCGGCCCAGCCTGACCATGCCTCCGTATTTTGATCATATCTCTTGATATATGAATCCAAATCGTATGAATCAAGATGTTCTAGAAAGGTGAGAAAAATATCTACAACTTTCATGAAGACATTTGATCAAAATTCTAAATAATTTAGTGTCGAAATTGGTGGCCAAATTTGGTGCACATGATGATCCAAATTATCAACAAGATATTTTACAATTCACTTTGTAATTTGACAAGTTTGCCCCTGAATGTATCTATAAATAGAGGTGCCTTGTGACCCATTAGGCATCTTGGCTTTGGCTGGGATCTCTTATTATTATGTTTTTCCTCTTGTGTTTTGTTCTCTTAATGTTATTAATAAATCCTCTTTTTTTTTTGCAATTTATTTTCTTTCTTGCTTAATGTTTCACTAAATTCTCTTTTGCTAAAGTGTAAAGGTAAAACCCTTGATATGAGAATAAGGATTTTCTAACCCTTGACATGTGCTTAATAATCATAATCTTTTGTTATTTATTTTATATGATTTATATATATTTCTCTAATCAATCTTCACATCACTCGTAAAGTGGTGACCTTAATCCATTGTAGATAATCCTTAGCACATCAAATGCTTAGATCCTTTCTAGATGTCGTATGGTTTTTCCTTACCAAAGTAAGTCTAGTTAGGAACCTTGATTTGTTGTAGACATATGGTGATCGGCACATTGGATGCTTGAATCCATTTACAAGAAGTGGTATAGATATTGGTAATGAAACAAATATAATTCATATAATTATAGATATTGGTAATGAAATAAATATAATTATATAACTAAAATGGGCTTAAATGACATACCTTCCGATTGAAACCTCCTTGATGTGTGGATTCCAATTGAGTTATAATTGGATAGTTTATCTTTATTTGATATATCAAGGGCGGATCTCCTAACCTTAGCCTTTATTATTATTATGTTGTTTCCTCTTACTTGTATTTTAATTATTCTCATTTATTGTTTATGAACTTGTCCTTTTATTCGCTATTGTAGGTTTTACCTCTTATTTCCATAGATGGTTTTACCACCTTTTATTTTTGTTTTACATTTGAATGGTCAGTAGTACCGCCTACCATCTTTACCTTTATTTGTTAATATTATCTTGTTATTTATTTGGATCATTCATACTATATTTGCTCCTCCTTTAGTTTGTAGCGCTAAATCCCCTTCCCCGTGGATCGACCTTGGTCTTATCGGGTTTATTACTTTGACACTCCTATACTTGGGAGATAATTGTATTTTTGGATGTGTCACAATGTATTGTTCAAATGGAACTTGTTGATATAGAGCTTATAATACCAAAGCCTGCAATAATAGACTAAAGCAATACAAAGTTGTTATAATCAAATTCTAAATGTCAAAATCAAAACATAAATAAAATAAATTTAAACAAGCAAATCAAACATGGTATTAAACAATACAAAGTTTTTTAAGAAGTTACAAAGGATCCAAATTCTTAACCTGATCTTCCATATAGTGTATGTGTATCTACGTAACCTAGTACAACATTTATTATTTAACAGTAAAAGGTTATATTGCTCTTAGGCATGACGCATGCCCTAAGAGTAAGAGTTCTTGACCGAGGTTGTTTCAATTATTTTCATCCTCAATAACCTTCATGCATATCATAAATATCAAATGTTTAAACAATATTTAATATAGGGTTGGCAATTGTACCCGGGCGGGGCCGGGTACCCAGCTCCCCGGCCCGGAAATGTCCGGGGAATTACCCAAAATTCCGGGGAACTAAGCCGGGGACGGGGATGAATTTTCCGGGGATTACCCGGGGCTGGGCAGGGGCTCCCCGGCTCGGAATAATAATTTTTTTTTTATAAATTAATAAAATTTAAAAGCCCAATACTTTAAAAGCCCAATACAACTTAAGTTTCCAACAATAATAAGCATATCAAGTCCAAATCATAAAAATACAAGACCAGCCCGAATACAAAACCCAATTAAAATATTTATGCAAAAAAATTCATATTTAAATTAATGATTTCTTAATTATTATATGTATTTTCATCATTGATATTTTAATTAATAATTGACTAACTTAGTAAAAAAATTTATAGAAGCATTTACACTTTATAAATATAATGAAGCTACATTTAATAATTTAATAAAAAATTAATATATGCAAAAGCAATGTCTAATTCAATAGAAAAAATTATAAATATAATATTAAGAAAAATAATAAAAACATGTGTTAATGGGGCGGCTTAAACCTTAGTACAAGGAAGGATTTATCCCCAACTTACCACCAGGCTACACTCATTTGTCAAGTATTAAACTGAATAAGAAAAATTTTATAAAAATAATATTAACTGAAAAAAATAGCCGCTTATGGGATGGCTTGAACCTGGGCATTGAAAGAAGACAAAGACACCCAGCCACCACTGGGCCACAGCCACATTGTTAATGAAAAAATATGAAACAAAAATATAAGTACTAATCTGTCACAGAAAAATAAAAAAAAATACAACCCGGGGAAATAACCCGGAGAATTCAATTCCCCGGCCCCGGAATATAATTCCCCGGCCCCGGAATTTCCGGAGAAATTTCCAGGGACGGGGAATTGAATTTCTTGCCGGGGCCGGGGACGGGGAACAGGGTCCCCGGCCCGGCCCTGGGTTTTTGCCAACCCTAATTTAATACATGTTCAGAGAAAAATAACACTAATGCATAAATGGCAAAGTTGATGTCTCTTCCATAGCCCGTAGGATGCATGATCTAAAATTGACCAAGAGAGAAGCATAATAGTGTAGTAGTTGAAGTTATTTGGATATATTTAGACATTTTGATCCAAAAAAAGCATAGAACTTTGTAGCAGTTTAAGTTATTTGGATATAGCTGTCACTTTGAATTTATAATTAAATAAATAATGAAAGATACACAATAATATATACATCTAGAATTTGAGTCTCCTTCAATTAATTGAGTAAATTTTTAGCGTCATTTTCAAAGAAGGTCACTCGCAACCATCCAAAAAGAAAAAGCCCTCATTTTGTAGAACTATATAATTAAAATTAAATAATGAATAGTACACAATAATATATGCAACAAAAGCTTACACCATCCTTATTTACTTAAATCAAACACCATATTCACATAATTAATATTACAATAGGAACATATAATCACAAGCATTACCATATGGCAAGTAAATAGAGAAAACCATGAAGAATATTGAACATCTCAAACCGCAATCATGTCATATTATCCAATTTCCTCTTTGAAAACAGCAATAAATTTTTTTTAAAAAAAAAAAAAACCTATTTTGAGAAGTACTTTTCATCACTCAAACCTGTCAAACACTAAACTTAAGCCAACCAGAACTCTTGGAGGCACTTAACAGTCAACATAAAACCAAGTCAAACTTTCATTTATCATGAAACCACAAGAACCAAACGTTTTAACCCAAATCACACAATGCAATTGCAAATACAAATACTAAAACTGTTCATTACAATGCAGCAATTTTAGTGTAAAACTAAGAAGCAGTGCAGAGCTACAATGAGAAACGAATCAATTAGCATCCTAAGATCAGCATACCTGAATCAACGCGATAAAGACAGCGAAACTCACATACAGATCGATGACCTGCACTCTAATCTATCAACAAAAAGGTGAGCTTTAGCTTGAAAGAATGATTTTATACACAAAACGGCGTAGAGCTACTCAATTAAGTCGTACGTTCTTGGGCATTCATTACAACTACATATTTCTAACAAAATCCCAACACATAAAATAATTGACAATCATGTATTGTACAAGGTTTGGTTTTGGTCTTTTAAGTATCAAATCAAAGTCAAGCAACAAATTAGAGAGCAAATAAACATAGATCCAGTTATCAACTTAAATTAGTTGTCAAAAATCTCAACAAATAAACACAGATCCATCATAGCACTTAAGCAAAGCCAAGTGGAGACCATAAGCAATACTTGAAGAGTAGAGACCCAAGCCAGGAGAGGCTATGAAGAGGAGAGAAGATAGAAGAGTAATTAGTATGAGAGGTGGAGGGTTAAAGGCAGCGATGGTGAGCAACGCTTGGCTCGTAAAGAGAGCGAAGCCGGAGAGGAGATAAGACGAGACTTGAGCAGAAAGGTTTGTGAGCGACGATGGAGAAAAGATGTGAAGTTATGCCAGGTGACAGAGTTTTTTTATTTTGATTTTTGAATTAGGTTTAGTAAAATAAAAATTTTAAATGATTTAATTTAGTTCATGTCAATAATCATATCATCCTTGTTATCCTTGTCATCTGTGTTTTTACTCATATTTGTGTTAATCGCGTCATAAATGTGTTCATATCGTAAATATATTATGTCATAATCATGTTTGTGGGTTAAAGACCATCAACCCGAATACGACACGATTGTTAAATGGGTTGAAAATTCTGATAAAAACATGATTAAGCCAAAACCCAAACCTGCTAAAACACATGTCGTGTTAAGTCATGTTCATGTGTTTTGTCGAAAATTGCCACCACTAGCCATATATATGTTTAGGAGTGGCAAAATAACCCGACCGGGGGCGGGGACCTGGAAAACCAGTACATCCAGGATCGAGGAATTGCTCGAAAAACCGGGGTAATTGGTCGGGGACGGGGTGTGATTTTTCTGTCCGGTCGGGGTCGGGACTAGGGCCCGGGTAGAAGTGCCTGGGCCGAGAATCCGGAATTGAATTCGGGGTATACAATTAAAATTAGAGGTTGCATCAATTTAGTCCATCAATTTTCAATTCTTAAACATAACCCCATAAGCCTACAAGCTATTTTTCTAAATAACTCATAAAACCCTAACAACTTAGGCCTAAGCCCAGACCCAGCTTAGCCCACCTAAAATAAATTAAATGAGTTTTGAAAGTGTTGTAATGAAGAGATTCAAACTCATTCCCCCTTGTCAACACAAGAAAATAGGATGAACCAAACCACTCGGCTGCAACCTACATTAGAATTAAGTGTGCAACAAGAATTTTAATAATAACTTTTTTACATAAATTAAACGAAATGCAATTCAAGATATTCGAACTGCTTCTCTATGGGAAACAATAAGACAATAACTGTGGTAGGACACCGCTGGGTAGCCCACTTTGCATTGAATTTCGCATGCAATATGTATATAACAAGGAAAAAAATTTAGAATTAAAAAAAAATTGCACAACCCAGGTTCTAATCTTAGGTTATTGGAAAACCCGGCCCCGACCCTTGGGTTTACAATTGATGACCGGGGCCGAGGTCGAGGACCCCCGGCCCCAGATTTTACCATCCTTATATATGTTTGTTAGCTCCAAAATCAATTATCTATTCTTTGTTTTCTAAATCTATCATATTTAGGGGTCAGGTCGGGTCGGGTTTTGCTGAATCTGACTCAACCTAATGACAAATCGGGTTTAAAAAATTGAACCTGTCGTCAGGCTTTTATAAGTGTTGACCCGATTCTAACCCGCCTACCTTGGGTCCGATCGGGTTAATCGGGTTGTCGGGTTAGTTTATCAATTTTTTCTAAAATAAATCCCAATGCCCATTATACATTACATAGCTTACATGTAGTTTACGGCTATTTTTCAATTGTAGTAAAAATTTGTTTGGTTATAATTTTTGTTTTGTTATAACGCTTTGAAAAATAACAAATTTCTTTATTGTCTATGAAATTTTATTATAAAGATCTCTTAATGTCTATGAAAATGCAATTAATTTCTTTATAATGCTTTGAAAATTAACAAATTTTATTATAATCATGACCTATTTTTTCTTAATTTTATTATTTAAAAGAGATAAATAAACACATTGCTACAAATTATTAATTTTCATCAACCTAACAAATATATTGACCAAGAAATATATAAAAAAAATAATAAAATACGAATATACAGAAATTAACAATTTTATAATTTAAAAATTAATGCATAAAAATTTAAAAAAAAATTACATTACACTAATACGAGGCGCATTGGCCATCGCTGTCGGAAGGCTTGGTGAAGGCACGTCAACCGTGGAATGTTAAGGCATGGATGGTCTGCTGGCTTGGTAAGGTCAGATGGCTGTGGAAGTGGAGGGCTTGGTGATGCGAGACGATCGGTGTGGAGAGCCTTGCGAGGAAGGATGACGATTAAGAAGAGCATGGATGGCAGACTGCTAAAGTTGGACTGCAAGAGGAGGCAAAGCGAGAAGGGGTTGAAGAAGTGGCTATGCAGGAAGGGGCTCGAGACTGGAGAGGAGGCAGCACGGGAAGAGACTGGAGAGGAGGTGGCGTAAGAAGTCTTTTAATGTTACTGATTTAGGGCTTCAATGATTAGGAGAGAAAAAATTGTTTTAATCATGTGCGATGTGTGGTTAAGTGTTGGTAAATGTAGAATAAATAGGGTATATAATATATTTATCTAATAATTGTATGATATGTGGTTTTTCTTTTTTTAATATATCATCGGGTCCGGTTAATACGGGTTGTTAATACAAAACCCGATTAAAACCCAAAAATGATAAAACCCAAATAAATCAACCCGATTTCGAGTTTTATAATGTAATAACCCGATCAAAACCTGTATCGATCGAGTCAGAGCGGGTCGGGTTTTAATGCACACCTCTAATCATATTAATTTTTAAGACAACAGTAACAGTAATAATTTCTTCTTTTTCAACCAAATTGGCCTTAGGAGGATTTTGGTCTCATTTTCTATTATTTTCCTGTTTTGGTGTCTATACCTACATTAGTTGGTATAATGATCAGGTCTTTCACAAACAAAGCATTGTCCTTTCTTCTTAAAGGTGGGGTTTTTTCATTGACAAAATTTTTATTAAAGTGTTTTAGGTGTTGTGACTTCTTATAAGGAGATTTAAAAATGCTTTTTACTACATGGACCTTAGAACTTAGTTCCTTGCCTTTCCAAGTTTATCCCTCTTTCTATTTTGCCCCTCAATTCTAATGTGAATAACGACATCTTCAAGACTCATTTGTTTTCTCTTATGCTTCATGCTGTTTTTATAATCTATCCAAATGCGGGTAATTTTTCAACTAAACACCTAGCTATAAATGCCTCTTGGAGTTTAGTGTCTTCAGTTTTAAAATCAGTTATTAGCATGTGATAGTCATATATATTTGAGATGTCAAACTTTTTCTTCCACCATTTTGTAGCCTAGGAAATTTCCTATAGCATACTTTTAAGCATCAGAATCCTCTACGATATTTTTTTTTCTAAGATTCCCGTATTTCATGTGTGCACAAAATCATAACAAGTGATAAATAAAGTATCATTCCCACGAGGATTGTGCTATTAACTATCAAACCGTACTTAACTCTAATTTTATTTGAACAATGATTAAATAATGACAATTTCAAATAAATAATAACTATAACTAAACTAACAACTAAATAAAGAAAACAATGACACTTAATTTAAATAATGAAAATGCCAAGGTTATAAAAGCTCTAAGGTTTTCAGATTTCACCAAGATTAATTTAATTTAAATTCTCTAATCCAATCAATCAATATTTATTCCTATGTTGCCAACCAATTTCACTAAATTAATTATTATTCTTTCTCAAACAACAACAATGCATATTAATATATTAGAATCACATCTCTATCTCATCTAACTCGCTATTAATATCCATTAAGTAGAAGAAATCAAATAAGGCTGCACATATCATATTCATATCTCTATCTCACATGATTTATGGCAATTCACTCAATGGCAAAAACAATTATCACTTCTCAGTCAAATTGACTCCCAAAATCATGTAAAAGTTGTGCAGGCTTTCACAAGCATTAAGCATAGAATGAATAACTCAACATAATATGGAATAAAACATCAATAGATTGAGATTAAAAGAATCCAAACATCATAATCCGGCTATATCTTAGCCCTAGAAAAGAAAACTAGTTCATAACTAAATTAATCAAAACCAAATCATAATCTTAAACGTAAAGACAATGAAAGAAGGAAGAAAAACTAGGAACTTTAATGAAGAATCTTGCTCCTAGCAGTCCTCCTGGGCCTCCTTGGCCCCTTTGGAACCCCCAAACAGTTTCTATGAAGTCTTATTTGTAGGTATAGGGTTTTAAGACTTCAAATCCTTTCAAAAAATAAACTATAGAATTTTCTAAATCGACGTTGTGCCGTAGCCCCAAGAACGTTGAGTCACGACTCAACCGTCTCTACCAGAAACTTATGTTTGATTCTTCAACCTTGCACCATGGCTCCATGCTTTCTAGTTTGAAGTTATGTTTCAGCTCTTCAGAATTTCTGCTCTGCGCTACGTTTACTCTTTTGACCATAACTTTTAGCACACAACTCGAATTCATGAATCATAGAATTCTACAAAAACTAGACATCCAAAGCTTTCCAATGATATATGGCAAAAAATCTAGTTCATTATAGATCGATATAGTTAATTTTGGGAATTGGTTGTCAAGCAGAGGCGAAATTTGAATGTTTTTACTTCGAATTTGTTCCAATTGCTTTTATTTGTTTTCTATAATTAAGGAAAATAAAAACAAACAAAATAAATGTAAAAAGAATAGATTTAACTTGAAAACAAACTAATTAAATAAGAAAAGAGGTAGTAAAAAGTGTTTAAATATTGAGTTATCAATGTGCAGTTTCGTAAATACACTGCATATCATACAACTCATTTGAAAGAGTGCTCAATATGGTGTATTAATAAAACTTATTCGCCTTTTTCCATTCTTCCACTTTCTTTTCCCATTCTTCCAATGTTTGTAATGTTCCTTCTGCTAGTTTAAAGGTTCTTTAATGGCTAGATAACTTGCAAGGTTGATTACATCTAATGTATCAAACATTTTTTCTTGCCTTCTCTTGAAGTGGCTTCCACTAAAAAGCTTAATTTTTGAGATGTCAGGAAGTGATTTTGCAGCAACCAAGATAGCCTTCATCTTGATTAGAGTATTTGGTATTCAGATTAATGTTATAAATTGAAATTTCAACCAAGACATAAGTTAATCAACCCATAAATTAACTCAAAAAAAATATATGAGCAACTCAAAGTAAATAAAAAATAACAGCTTAAAATATTCTAAAGACGGCTCCAATGAACTAACATGCTATAGGGCACATGTTGCTATGGTGATGGTGAACAGCATTGCTATTACAGTGAAAGTGAATAGTGTTTTGCTATAGTGGTTGATGAGTATGGCAATGTGAACAGTATTATGCTACAATGATTGATGAACAAAGACAACAATGAACAATGGCGATGATCAAGAGATACCAAGGCATGCAATTGCATTGGCCTAAATACTAATTATGCCCTAACAGTGCAACCAATTATTTTGTCGTTTGACCCCCAGGTGTCAATGGTTATGTTTCTGATTTAATTACATCTTAAATCAAGAAGTATAACAACAGTATATCTCTCTGGTGTTTTTGTTTAGAAAAAGAATTTTTATAATAGAAGAAGGAATTGTACACAAAAAGCTTCACCTTCTCTATTTATATAGGCAGTGGATGAACTATTGAAGATAAAAAAATTTAAAACTCATATTTTACTTTATGACTTACAAATATTAATTTGAGATTAATTTCAAGAGTTACAAATGTAATAAAAACATGAGTTATAAAACTTATTATTTGTAAGCTACATGTTCTACTAACAATTTTATGACTTACAAGTTATAAGAGAGTTAATTTGCAAGTTATTTAAGCTAGGAGACTACCATATATAAGAGGACAATGTCTTTAACATACCTCCCAAGTACTCAAGCCTTGAATTTCTTATCTCTCTTTTATTTTTTTTGTATTATTTGATTTTGTGTATTATTGTTTATGCCTTATATTTCTTATCTCTCTTCTATTTTATTTGTATTATTTAATTTTATGTGTAAGTTCTAGAAGTATGCAGTTATAAATAATATAACAATAAACTGTAATGTAAAATGGCACAGGAAAATTTTACGTGGTTCGGTTATAAAATCTACATCCACGGACAGCTATAGAGCTGCAATTCACTAAGTTCTTGTTTGTACAATCTTTATGATTGTTTACATTGCTGACTCACTCTCACACACTAACCTAATCTTTATAAAACAAAATCTCGCCAAGATCTTAAACTCTAGTGACATTACTCACTCTCTATCGCAGATAACTTAACAACACTTTTTGGAAAAAAAAACACTCATAAAACACACTGTTAAGTAAATCTTAACCACGAAGTCTGATACTGAATTACATAAACACTTAACTCGCAAGTTCTCTCAAGTGTATACTAACTCAGACAGACCTCATCAATAATTTATGTACGATTACAATCTGTTATACATGAATAAAACACTCATAAAATCAAATTAATAAAGTATTTCAATCTGCGTTGAAGGTCTCCCCTTAATTCTTGGAATGCCGTGACATAGACTCACCCAACCAACCAACTATATGTTATGTAAACATAACAATATATATAGTTGGAAGTCTGATCAAAATCTCCTTAAATTCTTGTAAAAATTCTAATCAAACTCTCATTAGGATAAAGACAGATATAATAGGAAGTGATATAATTAACTCCTAAAGGAATTAGGATACAAATAGATATTCTTCTATTTTAACTATGATACTGTGGAATCCCATATATATATATATATATATATATATAATATAAAATTTGAAAAATATGATTAAGGGTATTTGAGTAATTTTATGAGAATTGGGTTGGATTATAGTTGTGGGCTTGTGTTAGAAATTAGTAAAGGTGAATTGGGCTTGAATTTGAAATTAGTGGACTTAGGCCCATTGAGCCAAAGCCTTAAGTATATAAGAAATGGGGTTTTCTAGAATTAAAGGGAAGGAAAAAGAAAAGAAGAGAGGAGGAGAAGAAGTTCACGGTTCCAGGAAGAAAAGAAGAGAGAAAGAAGAAGAGAAAGGGGAGGAAAGAAAAGAGAGGAAAAATTTCAAGAAATTTAGCTTGGAAAACAGGTAGGGGTTCCTAACACTATACTTACTTCATGTTATGTGTTTTGTTGTTGAATTGATATTAGTTATTATACATGTGACTTGTTTTGATTTGATTTCTTTACTACTTGGATGATGAATTATGAGTGAAGTTACTTATTGCAAGTTGTTTGTTGTGATTGCACGAAGAATTATGTGTGAATTGAAGTGTTGATGAAGTGGAGTAGAGATGATTTTGTGAGAAGTGCAATTCATGTAACTGTTTTGTGTTGATTGAGTTGATGCATTTTTCTGGATTGAGAATGGTATGATTTCTCATTTGTTTTAGAAAATAGACAAATTAAGCTTTAAATAGCCGCAGATTTCATGGAATTTGGAATTAAAACGGATTTTTGGTGAATTTTTGAAGTTGGGAGTTGAAATCTGGAAATGGTATGTTTTGAACCAGCTCTCGAATTCAATTCTGTTATTTTGCTCGATAGTGAACAGTGCATCGAGTGAATAGTATCGAGTGTCGAGAAACAGTGTCGAGTGTCGAGAAACAGTACATCGAGCGTCAAGTGAACAGTGATTTCGGTGAACAGTATCGAGAAATAGTGTCGAGTGACCAGTATTTTCTGTTAACAGTGTCGAGTGTCGAGTGAACAATGTCGAGTGTCGAGTAAAATTTCAGAACCACCCCAAATCGACTGTATACTTCCCAAAAAGTCCTGGATTTCGCATAAAAATTATATTTTCTTGAGATTTATCATAGTAATGATATTGAAAGGTTGTTAATGTATGCATTGGACCTTGGATGGGCCGTTTTGTATACGGATCCAAGGAGAATGCGGATAATAAAATTCTAAGTGTTAGACCTTGGGTGGACCGTTCTGTATACGGACCTAAGGGGAACACGCATATAATGATATGAGATGTGTTGGACCTTGGGTGAACCGTTCTATATACGGACCCAAGGGGAACACGAATAAAATGACATGATGTGTTGGACCTTGGGTGGACCGTTCTGTATACGGACCCAAGGGGAACACAAATATAATGATATGATGTGTTGGACCTTGGGTAGACCGTTCTGTATACGGACCCATGGGAAACACGAATAAAATGACATGATGTGTTGGACATTGGGTGGGCCGTTCTGTATACCGACCCAAGGGGAACACGAATAAAACAACGTAATATGTTAGACCTTGAATGGACCGTTCTGTAAACGGATCCAAAGGAAAAAAACGAATATAATAAATCTGATGTGTTGAACCTTGGATGAGCCGTTCTATATACAGATCCAAGGGGAATACGAATATAAATTTGATGTGCGAATGGACATAATTGGTTGATCTATTAGTATTTGATGTCAAATCCTGTGATTGGATATTTATGGAATGTGAATAATTTTGTATAATGTTAGAACTTTCCTACTGGGCTTTATGCTCACCCCCCTCCCTCCACAGGTAACACAGAAGGATGCTTATCCTAGAGATGTTCCAGAGCTTTATTAGCGAGCCTGGAGTCGGTATGCATATAATTTTTGGAGACTGTCTTGATTCTCCTAGTATGTAATAGGAGATTTCGTTAGGTGACTATTAATTGATGTATTGATTTTAGTCACTAGTTTATGTAAAATTAATTTTGAACAAATAGTCATAAGTTGTAATGAATTCTTATGATAAAAAAAAAATAGTATGAGGTATGGATGACATAATTATTATAAATTCTTATTCAATCACCTCTAAAATCTCTAAATAAGAGATTTTGGGGCGTGATAGGGTGGTATCAGAGCTTAGGCTTTACTGTGGACCTGTGTAAAGAATGTAGATGGTCTGGGAGGGGTAGAGTCATGTTTTTGTGTTTGCATGTATCATGCATAACTGTTTGATGTGTTCCTAACCCATATATTATGGAATTCTACCACTTGTATTTTGCCATTGATAAAATTAGATAATGAGTTCTCCTACATGAAATGCTTCAAGCTCTAACCCACTTGAGGCTAGTGAGAGGTCAGAATTTTATAGGGTCATGAGGGATGCGGCCAATACGTTGGCAGAAACAGTGACAAACATGGTTAAGGAGGCTCTTCGTACTAACCCACCACCACCGCCTTAATCGGTAATAGAGACGGGTGTCGATAATAGAATGAAGAATACACTTAGAGAAGTCCAACGCCACAATCCACTTGTTTTCAATGGGGAGCCTAATCTGAATATTGCAGAAGATTGGCTGATACGAGTTGAACGCCTCTTTAATCTTTTACAAGTTGAAGAGGATTTACGGGTTCGAGTGGCAACTCATGCGTTGTCAGGAGAGGCATTATAGTGGTGGACATCTGTTGAGCGTATTAGAAGCGAAAACATCTTTTCATAGAGGGACTTCTCTACTGATTTTATAGATAAATATTTTCCTACGATAGTGCAATAGTATGAGGCACGGTTTACTACATTATCTCGTTTTGTACATGGTTTGGTAGCAGATGAGGCTAGTAAAGCTCGAAGATTTCAAAGGGGGCTGAGAGATGACATCAGACCCTCAGTTGTAGTGTGTAGACTGACTACATATTCTGATGTAGTGGACATCGCCTTAGTTGCAGAACATGAACTATCCCAGAGTCACAGGGTATGGGGTATTGGCATGTCAAGTGGGTCCTCACAGAGTTATAGAGTTTATTATGGGTATGGAAAACCAAGTCCCTTGCGACATCAGTGTTTCAGATGTTATAGATGCGGACAATACGGTCATATGTAACGGGATCATCCAGCAGTGATGAGAGGTCTTAGAGTGCCACTAGTCAGACCCAACCGACTCCTTGACAAGGGTCAGGGTCACATTCTAGACCACCATTTCAAGGATGCGCCACTCAAGGACAAAGCCATGTGGGTCGTTCGGGTTTGAGTCCCGGGCCCAAAGCGGACAATACGTGGAGTTGTAGCATCGGACCCTGGGTGGGCTACCTTGTGTGCAAACTCAGGGGGGACTCTAAAAAAAATTTAGTGCATGGGCCCGTGTTTTATTTGATTATGGAGCTACGCATTCTGTTATACCTACCCATTTTGCATCTGTGCTAGGATTATAGTCTAATTTGTTGGACTCTGTACTATATGTGGAGTCACCTATGGGTAGTACTCTAGAGGTTGAGAATGTCATTCTTGTATGTTAGAGATCAATGGGCACATGTTATCATGTAATTTGATACTTATGGATTTCATGGAGTATGATGTGATATTAGGAATTGATTGGTTGTCTGCCTATCTAGTTATATTAGATTGTCACAACAAAGGGGTAAGGAACATGATAGCAAGTATATTAGTAGAGGAGATTAATAAAGGGGTTTCTGAACTTCCTCGGGTGGTGAATGAATTTCCTGATGTTTTTCCTGAAGAATTGCCCAGGTTACCTCCAACTAGAGAAGTGGAGTTTGCTATTGAAGTGTATCCGGGCGTGGCACCTATATCAGTTGCTCCTTACCGAATGGCTCCAGCAGAGTTGAAAGAGTTAAAGCTAGAAGAATTGTTAGAGAAAGGATTCATCCGACCTAGTACTTCTCCTTGGGGTGCACCAGCATTGTTTGTGAAGAAGAAAGATGGTTCATTGCATTTATGCATTGATTACAGGCAGTTAAATCGGGTTACAGTGAAAAACAAATATCCTTTACCTAGGATCGATGATTTGTTCGACCAGTTGAGAGGATCTTGTTGTTTTTTCAAGACAGATCTTCGTACGGGTTATCATCAGTTGAGAATAAAGGAAGGAGATATACCCAAAACTGCTTTTCGTACCCGGTATGGACATTATGAGTTTTTGGTCATGCCATTTGGACTGACTAATGCTCCTGCTGCCTTTATGGATTTGATGAATCGTGTTTTCAGACCTCACTTAGACCAATTTGTGATTGTGTTTGTGGATGATATCCTCATTTATTCTTCATCTGAGGTTGAACATGAGCAACATTTATGCGTGGCACTTCAAACACTGAGAGAGCATCGTCTTTATGCCAAGCTGAGTAAATGTGAATTTTGGATATCAAAAGTGAAATTTTTAGGCCATGTGGTGTCAATACAAGGAATCTCAGTGGATCCATCGAAAGTAGAAGCAGTTATGAAGTGGGAAACCAAAGAATGTGTTTGAAGTCCGCAGTTTCTTGGGTTTAGCACGATATTATAGGCACTTTGTTGAGAACTTTTCCCAATTGGCTGCACCGATGATTAGGTTAACAAGGAAAGGATCAAATTTGAATAGAATGATGCATGTGAGCAAGCATTCCAAGAATTGAAGAAAAGATTAACTTCAGCACCTATCCTTGTGATACCACAACGTGGAGTTGATTATGTAGTTTTCGCCGATGCTTCCTTGGATGGGTTAGGGTGTGTGCTAATGCGACAAGGTCGAGTTGTAGCCTACGTATCTCGTCAGTTGAAACCTCATGAACAGAATTATCCCACCCACGATTTAGAAATTGCTGCGGTAGTGTATGCTTTGAAATTTTGGCGGCATTATTTATATGGAGAAAGATTTGAAGTCTTTTGTGATCATAAATGTTTGAAATATATTTTCACCCAAAAAGATATGAATCTGAGACAACAAAGATGGATGGAGTATTGGAAAGACTATGATTTCTCTATCCAATATCATCCAAATAAGGCAAATGTGGTAGTTGACGTATTAAGTAGAAAGTCGAGGGCCATGACTAGTGCAATGATAGGTAAGTGGAGCATGTTGCAGTCTGTTTATGATTATGATATCTAGGCTAAGGATCGCAGAGATCAAATTCGCCTTTTTACACTTGTTAACCAACCGTCTCTTGTGTATAGAGTGATTGAATGGCAATATCAAGAAATTGAGACCAGAGCTTTGCATGAGCAAGTGTTACGCGGTGATGGAAGTGTGGATTGGACAATTGGTTTAGAAGGGAGTTTGCAATTCAAGGGCAGAATTTTGGTTCCATCAAGTAAAGAGTGTAAAGATGATATTCTTAAGGAATTTCATCATTCTAGATTCACTGTTTATCCATGTGGTACCAAGATGTATCATGAATTGTGTTGACAGTTTTGGTGGAAAGGAATGAAGTGGAATGTTGCTAAATATGTGGCTAGATGCCTTACTTGTCAACAAGTGAAGGCTGAGCACCAAAGGCCTGCAGAATTACTCCAACCACTTCCTGTAGCAGAATGGAAATGAGACGCATCCTTTAGGAATAAAAACCTTAAGGGCTGAAGCCTAATAGACAACAATACAGTTTAGTGTGCGACAGTGGGACCGGGGCGAGATAGTAGGCCTCGGCCCAGATCGTCATAGTACTCATATTTTCAAATTTCGAGGACGAAATTTATTTTAGGAGGGTAGGTTGTGGAATCCCATATATATATATTATATAAAATTTGAAAAATATGATTAAGGGTATTTGAGTAATTTTATGAGAATTGGGTGGATTATAGTTGTGGGCTTGTGTTAGAAATTAGTAAAGGTGAATTGGGCTTGAATTTGAAATTAGTGGACTTATGCCCATTGAGCCAAAGCCTTAAGTATATAAGAAATGGGGTTTTCTAGAATTAAGGGGAAGGAAAAAGAAAAGAAGAGAGGAGGAGAAGAAGTTCACGGTTCCAGGAAGAAAAGAAGAGAGAAAGAAGAAGAGAAATGGGAGGAAAGAAAAGAGAGGAAAATTTTCAAGAAATTTAGCTTGGAAAACAGGTAGGGGTTCCTAACACTATACTTACTTCATGTTATGTGTTTTGTTGTTGAATTGATATTAGTTGTTATGCATGTGACTTGTTTTGATTTGATTTCTTGACTACTTGGATGATGAATTATGAGCGAAGTTACTTATTACAAATTGTTTGTTGTGATTGCACGAAGAATTATGTGTGAATTGAAGTGTTGATGAAGTGGAGTAGAGATGATTTTGTGAGAAGTGCAATTCATATAACTGTTTTGTGTTGATTGAGTTGATGCATTTTTCTGGATTGAGAATGGTATGATTTCTCATTTTTTTCGGAAAATAGACAGATTAAGCTTTAAATAGCCGTTGATTTCATGGAATTTGGAGTTAAAACATATTTTTGGTGAATTTTTTAAGTAGGGAGTTGAAATCTGGAAATGGTATGTTTTGAACCAGCTCTCGAATTCGATTCTAGTGTTTCACTCGACAGTAAACAGTGCATCGAGTGAATAGTATCGAGTGTCGAGAAATAACGTCGAGTGTCGAGAAACACTGTCGAGTGTCGAGTGAACAGTGACTTCGGTGAACAGTGTCGAGTCTCGAGTGAACAGTACGTCGAGTGCATAGTATATCGAGTGAACAGTATCGAGTGTCGAGAAATAACGTCTAGTGTAGAGAAACAGTATCGAGTGTCGAGTGAACATTGTTTTCTGTAAACAGTGTCGAGAAAACAGTGCATCGAGCGTCGAGTAAACAGTAATTTCAGTGAACAGTATCGAGTCTCGAGTAAACAGTACGTCGAGTGAACAGTAAATCGAGTGAACAGTGCATCGAGCGTCGAGTGAACAGTGTTTTCTGTTAACAGTGTCGAGTGTCGAGTGAACAGTGCCGAGTAAAATTTCAGAACCACCCCAAATCGACTGTATACTTCCCAAAAAGTCCTGGATTTCGAATAAAAATTATATTTTCTTGAGATTTATCATAGTAATGATATTGAAAGGTTGTTAATGTATGCATTGGACCTTGGATGGGCCGTTTTGTATACGGATCCAAGGAGAATGCGGATAATAAAATTCTAAGTGTTGGACCTTGGGTGGACCGTTCTGTATACGGGCCTAAGGGGAACACGCATATAATGATATGAGATGTGTTGGACCTTGGGTGGACCGTTCTGTATACGGGCCTAAGGGGAACACGCATATAATGATATGAGATGTGTTGGACCTTGGGTAGACCGTTCTATATACGGACCCAAGGGGAACACGAATAAAATGACATGATGTGTTGAACCTTGGGTGGACCGTTCTGTATACAGACCCAAGGGGAACACGAATATAATGATATGATGTGTTGGACCTTGGGTAGACCGTTCTGTATACGGACCCAAGGGAAACACGAATAAAATGACATGATGTCTTGGACATTGGGTAGACCGTTCTGTATACCGACCCAAGGGGAACACAAATAAAACAACGTGATATGTTGGACCTTGAATGGATCGTTCTGTAAACGGATCCAAAGGAAAAAACGAATATAATAAATCTGATGTGTTGAACCTTGGATGAGCCGTTCTATATACGGATCCAAGGGGAATACGAATATAAATTTGATGTGCGAATGGACATAATTGGTTGATCTATTAGTATTTGATGTCAAATCTTGTGATTGGATATTTGTGGAATGTGAATAATTTTGTATAATGTTAAAACTTTCCTACTGGGCTTTATGCTCACCCCCCTCCCTCCACAGGTAACACAGAAGGATGCTTATCCTAGAGATGTTCTAGAGCTTTCTTAGGGAGTCTGGAGTCGGTATGCATATAATTTTTGGGGACTGTCTTGATTCTCCTAGTATGTAATGGGAGATTTCGTTAGGTAACTATTAATTGATGTATTGATTTTAGTCACTAGTGTATGTAAAATTAATTTTGAACAAATAGTCATAAGTTGTAATGAATTCTTGTGATAAAAAAAAGTAGTATGAGGTATGGATGACATAATTATTATAAATTCTTATTCAATCACCTCTAAAATCTCTAAATAAGAGATTTTGGGGCGTGATAGATACATTAAATGATGTCCTAATATAATAAGATATTTATTATAAATCAAATACTTTCTAAAATATACTTCTAGAATCAGTAAAATAAGAAACAATATAATATCCTTGTTTTATCACAAGTTGGACAAAAATATCATGTGCATGGCATATGCACGTTGACACCAACAATCTCCTCTTTTTTGGCAACTTGTGATGAAAACACTATACTATTTCTGATCAAAGAAAAATCACACAGAGATAAGTCAGACATAAAATCATGATCAAGTAATAGAAATATCATGCTAAAAAAGTAGCAATAGTATGCAGTTACAAAGCACATAACAGAACAATGTCTTATTATGTAGATCCTACAAAACAACACAAAGTGAAGGTGACAAACTTGTCAATCAACAATTCAACCAAATGATGATCAGAGCAAATCAAAAACATACATCAAATATAATAGACAGATAAAAACACATAACACAATAAAGAAACAAGTTAAAAACATAAGGCAGAAAATAGTTCAAATGCATACAAAGCATAAACATGCCTTACTCCCCCTTACTACTTACATACTGCCCTGGAGGTGAACAACAAAATATCAGACAGAATTATCAAAAAAAAACAAGAACAGTTTTAAAAATAAAATAGAACAGAAAACATTATATCAGAAACTCCTTCTCCCCCTTGATTTCAGAACAAGTTCCAAAAACTATCGAAGTTATGGAGAATTGTGAACAGGTGGGGAAGAGGAACTGCTAGAGCATTTCTTGATCCTTCCAGCCTTCATTTTGTATCGTTTGTCAGTAGTAGTTGGTGTAGGCTGCTCAGTGGGTACAGGAGCGAGCTGCGCTTCAGTTGTCTCTGAAGAAGGGGTAGTAACTTCAGCCACAATCTTGCGAATCTCCTTATTAAGGCATTCAGCACTAGTTTCTGTTGTCTGCAACTCAACAGCAGGTTGTTGAGAAGGTACCAGTGACTCTTTTGCAAGTGTAGATGGTAGAGGTGTGGCTGGTGCAGTTGTATCTGTTGTAAGAGGGCATTCCTAGGTGTGTTCTGCAAGTGGTGTTGTCATGCCCTAACATCTCTTATTTAGAGATTTTAGGGTGTGATTGAATAAGAATTTATAAAAATTACGTCATCCATATCTCATAAAAATTTTTTTATATAAATACATCACAAGAATTCATTACAACTTATGACTATTTGTTCAAAATTAATTTTACATACACTGGTGACAAAATCAATACAGCATTTGATAGTCACCAACCAAGATCTCCCATTACATACTAGGAGAATGAAGACAGTCCCCAAGAATTATATGCATACTAACTCCAGACTCCCTAAGAAAGTTCTGGAACACCTCTAGGATGAGCATCCTTCTGTATAGCTGTGGAGGGAGGGGGTGAGCCTAAAGCCCAGTAGGAAAGTTCTAACATTATACTAAATTATTCACATTCCACAAATATTCAATCACAGGAGTAGGCATCCAATAATAATATATCGAACTATTATGTTCGTCCACATATGGAATTTCTGTTCGTATTTCCTTTGGATCCGTATCCAGAACGGCCCATCCAAGGTCCAACCCAACATATCGAAATATTCGTATTCCCCTTGGGTCCGTATACAGAACGGTCCACCCAAGGTCCAACACCTCATATCAATATATTCATGTTCCCCTTAGGTCCGTATACAAAACGGTCCACCCAAGGTCCAACACTTTATATCATTATATTCGTCTTCCCCTTGGGTCCGTATACGGAACGGTCCACCCAAGGTCCAACACTTAGAATATAATATCTGCATTGTCCTTGGATTCGTATACAAAACGGCCCATCCAAGGTCCAATGCATATATTAACAATCTTTTAATATCATCACTATGATAAATCTCAAGAAATTATGATTTTTATGCAAAATCCAGGACTTTTTAGGAAGTATTCAGTCGATTTGGGGTGGTTCTGAAATTTTGCTCGACACTCGATACTGTTTCTTGACACTGTTCATTGTCGAGCGAAACACCAGAATCGAATTCCAGAGTTGGTTCAGAACATCCCATTTCCAGAATTCGACTCCCAACTTCAAAAATTCACCAAAAATCCATTTTAACTCCAAATTCAACGAAATCAACGGCTAATTAAAGCTTAATACGTCTATTTTTCAAAACAAATGAGAAATCATATAATTCTCAATCCAGAAAAATGCATCAACTCAATCAACACAAGACAGTCACATGAACTGCAATTCTCACAAAATCATCTCTACTCCACTTCATCAACACTTCAATTCACACATAATTCTTCATGCAATCACAACAAACAACTTACAATAAGTAACTTCACTCATATTTCATCATCCAAGCAACCAAGAAATCAAGTCAAAACATGACACATACATAACAACAATATCAATTCAATAACAAAACACATAACATGATGTAAGTATAGTGTTAGAATCTCCTACCTGTTTTCCAAGCTAAACTTCTTGAAATTTTTCCTCTCTCTTCCTTCCTCTCCTTTTCTCTTCTTCTTTTTCTCTTCTTTTCTTCCTGGAACCGTGAACTCCTTCTTCTCTCTTCTTTTTTTTTTTCCTTTCCTTTCCTTCTGCCTAATTCTAGAAAACCCCATCTCTTATATACATGAGGCCTTGGCTCAATGGGCCTAAGTCCAACAATTTCAAATTCAAGCCCAATTCCCCTTTACCAATTTCCAACACAAGCCCACTTCTATTATCCAACCCAATTCTCATAAAATTACTCAAATACCCTTAGTCATATTTTTTAAAATTTATAATATATATATATATATATATATATATATATATATATATATATATATATAATTTACATTCGAGACTCTACAACCTACCCTCCTTAAAAAAAATTTCGTCCTCGAAATTTGAAAACATGAATCAGAAATTACCTCTTGTATCCAAAAGCTCAGGATACTTTCTTTGAATCTCTGACTCTAACTCTCACGTGGCCTCTTCAACATCATGATGCTTCCACAAGACCTTGAGTAACGGGATGGACTTGCCACGCAAGACTTGCACTCTCGAGTCCAGGATTTGAATAGGAACCTCTTCATACGAAACATCTTGTTGGATATACTCACTCCAGTCAAGTACATGTGTTGGGTGAGGTTCATACTTTCTTAGCATCGATACATGGAATGTGTTATGAATTCCCGATAACCGTGGCGGCAATGCTAACTCATAAGCTACTTCGCCAACCCGCCTTAGGACTTCAAATGGACCAATGTAGCGTGGAGCAAGTTTACTTTTCTGCCCAAAACGCATCAAGCCTTTACGCGGAGACACCTTTAAAAACACATGGTCCCCCACTTTGAATTCTAACGGTCGTCTCCTCTTGTCTGCATAGCTTTTCTATCGACTTTGGGCTGTAAGCAATCGTTGACGTATCAATTTCACCTTTTCAGTTGTCTCACGTACAAGCTCAGGCCCTAGTAAAGTAGCTTCTCCCACTTCCATCCAACATAAAGGAGACCTACATGGTCTACCATAGAGTGCCTCATAAGGTGCCATTCCAATACTTGACTGGTAGCTATTGTTGTATGCGAATTCCACGAGCGGTAAATGATCCTCCCAATTACCTTGGAAATCCATCACACAAGCCCTCAACATATCTTCTAAAATTTGAATAGTACACTCTGATTGACCATCAGTTTGAGGATGGAAGGCTGTACTAAATAACAACTTAGTGCCCATAGCTCTTTGGAGGCTTTGCCAAAATTGAGCTGTAAACCGAGGATCTCTGTCTGACACCACTAAAACTGGAACTCCATGCAATCTTACAATTTCTTTAATGTACAGCCGACTCAAAACATCCACTGAATCAGTTGTACGTATAGGAAGAAAGTGTGATACTTTGGTTAATCTATCTACAATCACCCAGATTGCATCCTTCCCTTTTAAAGAACGTGGTAATCCAGTAACAAAATCCATGGTGATGTGATCCCACTTCCACTCTGCTACAGGCAATGGTTGGAGTAATCCTGCAGGTCTTTGATGCTCAGCCTTTACTTGTTGACAAGTAAGGCATCTAGCCACATATTCAGCAACATCCTTCTTCATTCCTTTCCTCCAAAACTGACGACGTAAATCATGATACATCTTAGTACCACCAAGATGAACAGCAAATTTAGAATGATGAAATTCCTTAAGAATATCATCTTTACACTCTTTACTCGATGGAACAAAGATCCTGCCCTTGAATCGCAAACTCCCTTCTGAATCAATGGTCCAATCCACACTCCCATCACCGCGTAACACTTGCTCATACAAGGCTCTAGTCTCTGAATCTTGATGTTGCCATTCAATCACTCTATGCACAAGAGACGATTGGGCAACAAGTGTAAAAAGGCAAATTTGATCTCTGCGATCCTCAACCAAGACATCATAATCACAAACAGACCGCAACATGCTCCATTCCCCTATCATCGCACTAACCATGGCCCTCGACTTCCTGCTTAATGTATCAGCCACCACATTTGCCTTGCCTGGATGATAGTGGATAGAGAAATCATAGTCTTCCCAATACTCCATCCATCTTCGTTGTCTCAGATTCAAGTCTTTTTGAGTGAAAATGTATTTTAAACTTTTATGGTCACAAAAGACTTCAAACCTCTCACCATACAAATAATGCTGCCAAATTTTCAAAGCATACACTACCGCAGCAAGTTCTAAGTCGTGGGTGGGATAATTCTGCTCATGAGGTTTCAACTGACGAGATACATAGGCTACAACTCGACCCTATTGCATTAACACACACCCTAACCCATCTAAGGAAGCATCAGTGAAAACTACATAATCAACTCCAAGTTGTGGTATCACAAGGACAAGTGCTGAAGTCAATCTTTTCTTCAATTCTTGAAATGCTTGCTCACATGCATCATTCCATTCGAATCTAACTCCTTTCCTTGTTAACTTGGTCATTGGTGCAGCCAATCGGGAAAAGTTCTCAACAAAGTGCCTATAGTATCCTGCTAAACCCAAGAAACTGCAGACTTCAAACACATTCTTTGGTCGTTCCCATATCATAACTACTTCTACTTTTGATGGGTCTACTGAGATTCCTTGTCTTGACACCACATGGCCCAAAAATCTTACTTCAGATAGCCAAAATTCACATTTACTCAGCTTGGCATAAAGACGATGCTCTCTCAGTGTTTGAAGTGCCACGCGTAAATGTTGCTCATGTTCAACCTCAAATGAAGAATAAATGAGGACATCATCCACGAACACAATCACAAATTGGTCTAAGTGAGGTCTAAAAACACGATTCATCAAATCCATAAAGGCAGCAGGAGCATTAGTCAGTCCAAATGGCATGACCAAAAACTCATAATGCCCATACCGGGTACGAAAAGCGGTTTTGGGTATATCTCCTTCCTTTATTCTCAATTGATGATAACCCGAACGAAGATTTATCTTGGAAAAACAACAAGATCCTCTCAACTGGTCAAACAAATCATCTATCCTAGGTAAAGGATATTTGTTTTTCACTGTAACCCGATTTAACTATCTGTAATCGATGCATAAACGCAATGAACCATCTTTCTTCTTCATGAACAAAGTTGGTGCACCCCAAGGAGAAGTGCTGGGTCGAATAAATCCTCTCTCTAACAATTGCTCTATCTGCAACTTTAGCTCCTTCAACTTTGCTGGAGCCATTCGGTAAGGAGCAACTGATATAGGTGCCACCCCCGGATACACTTCAATAGCAAACTCCACTTCTCTAGTTGGAGGTAACCCGGGCAATTCTTCAGGAAAGACATCAGGAAATTCATTCACCACCCGAGGAAGTTCAGAAATCCCTTTATTAGTCTCTTCTACTAATATACTTGCTATCATGTTCCTCATCCCTTTCTTGTTTTGCAACCCAAGCAAAGGATAATGCAATAATGCATATTTATCCCCATAAAAACTAAAAATGATGCCATCCGGCATGTGGATTATCACTTTCTTCTTGTGACAGTCCAATAGAACTCGATAAGCGGACAACCAATCCATTCTGAGTATCACATCATACTCCGTGAAATCCATAAGTATCAAATCAAATGATAACCTATGCCCATTGATTTCGAACATACAAGAGCGACATATCCTCCTAACCTCTAAAGTACTACCCATAGGTGACTCCACTTGTAATACAGAATCCAACAACTCAGACTCCAATCCTAATGCAGATGCAAAATGGGTGGATATAAAAGAATGAGTAGCTCCAGAATCAAATAAAACACGAGCCCATGCGTTAAAAACCAATAATGTACCTCCCACAACTCCGTGGTCTGCAGGCTCAGTTGGCTAAGTCAAAGCAAAAACTCGTCCCTGAGTCATCTGTCCCTGCTGTCTAGTACTCTAAACTGATCTTGTAGGCCTAACAGATTGAGAAGAAGCTGCCTGAGACCTCTGAGATGTCTGATGGGAATGAGTATCACGTCCTTGAAATGGAGGTCTAGTCTGTGACCCTGACCCTTGTCGAGGAGTCGGTGGGATCTGACTAGTGGCACTCTGAGGACCTCTCATCCTTGCCGGACAATCCAGTTGTATATGACTGTATTGTCCGTATCTATAACATTTGAGATACTGATATCGCAAGTGACCTGGTTTCCCACACCCATAACAAACTTGCTGACTCTATGAGGACCCACTTTTCATGGAGCCTTGAGATTGCAGCTGCTGAGACTGAGAATTGAAAGAAGTCCTATTGGATTGAGTTCTCTGTCTCTTAACTGAAAGATCCTGCTGTCTCGCTCCTCTAGGAGGTATGCCAATACCCCCCACCCTGTGACTCTGGGATATCTCCTGTTCTGCCACTAAAGTGGTCTCTACCACATCAGAATATGTCGTTAATCTACACACTGCTACTGAGGGTCTGATATCATCTCTCAGTCCCTTTAGAAATCTCCGGGCCTTGCTAGCCTCATCTGCCACCAACCCAGGTACAAAACGGGATAAAGCAGTAAATCGTGCCTCATACTGTTGCACCGTCATATTCCCCTGGGTCAAGTATATAAACTCATTTTCCTTTTGGTCCCGAAAAACCGTAGGAAAATATTTATCCAAAAAGGCAGTAGAGAAGTCCTTCCATGTAAGAATGTTCCCTCCTCTAATACGCTCAACAGACATCCACCACTGTAATGCCTCTCCTGACAACAGATGAGTTGCCACTCTAACTCGTAGATCTTCTTCAACTTGCAAAAGATTGAAGAGGCGCTCAACTCGTATAAGCCAATCTTCTGTAACATTCGGGTCGGGCTCCCCATTAAAAGTAGGTGGATTATGGCGTTGGACTTCTCTAAGTGCACCCTTCATTCTATTATCAACACCTGTCTCTAACACCGGTTGAGGCGGTGGTGGTGGTGGGTTAGCACGAAGAGTCTCCCTAACCGTGTTTGCCACTGTTTCGGCCAATGTATTGGCCACATCCCTCATGGCCCTATAAAATTCTGACCTCTTACCACCCCCAGGTGGGTTAAAACTTGAAGCACTTCACGTAGGAGAACTCATTATCTAATTTTTATCAGTGGCAAAAACATAAGTAACTAAATTTATAACATTTAGAACATAAACACCACAAACAGTTATTCAAGGCACATGCAAAAGCACAAACATGACTCTACCCCTCCCAGACCATCTACCTCCTTTCCACAGGTCCACAGTAAAGCTTAAGCTCTGATACCACCTTGTCACGCCCTAACATCTCTTATTTAGAGATTTTAGGGTGTGATTTAATAAGAATTTATAAAAATTACGTCATCCATATCTCATAAATTTTTTTTTATATAAATACATCACAAGAATTCATTACAACTTATGACTATTTGTTCAAAATTAGTTTTACATACACTGGTGACAAAATCAATACAGCAGTTGATAGTCACCAACCAAGATCTCCCATTACATACTAGGAGAATGAAGACAGTCCCCAAGAATTATATGCATACTGACTCTAGACTCCCTAAGAAAGTTCTGGAACACCTCTAGGATGAGCATCCTTCTGTGTACCTGTGGAGGGAGGGGGTGAGCCTAAAGTCCAGTAGGACAGTTCTGACATTATACTAAATTATTCACATTCCACAAATATTCAATCACAGGAGCAGGCATCCAATAATAATATATCGAACTATTATGTTTGTCTACATATGGAATTTCTGTTCGTATTCCCTTTGGATCCGTATCCAGAACGGCCAATCCGAGATCCGACCCCTCATATCAAAATATTCGTGTTTCCCTTGGGTCCATATACAGAACGGTCCACCCAAGGTCCAACACCTCATATCAATATATTCATGTTCCCCTTAGGTCCGTATACAGAACGGTCCACCCAAGGTCCAACACTTTATATCATTATATTCGTGTTCCCCTTAGGTCCGTATACAGAGCGGTCTACCCAAGGTCCAACACTTAGAATATAATATCTGCATTCTCCTTGGATCCGTATACAAAACATCCCATCCAAGGTCCAATGCATACATTAACAGCCTTTCAATATCATCACTATGATAAATCTCAAGAAATTATGATTTTTATGCAAAATCCAGGACTTTTTGGGAAGTATTCAGTCGATTTGGGGTGGTTCTGAAATTTTGCTCGACACTCGACACTGTTTCTCAACACTGTTCACTATCGAGCGAAACACCAGAATCGAATTCCAGAGTTGGTTCAGAACGTCCCATTTCCAGAATTCGACTCCCAACTTCAAAAATTCACCAAAAATCCATTTTAACTCCAAATTCAACGAAATCAACGGCTAATTAAAGCTTAATACGTCTATTTTCCAAAACAAATGAGAAATCATACAATTCTCAATCCAGAAAAATGCATCAACTCAATCAACACAAGACAATCACATAAACTACACTTCTCACAAAATCATCTCTACTCCACTTCATCAACACTTCAATTCACACATAATTCTTCCTGCAATCACAACAAATAACTTGCAATAAGTAACTTCACTCATATTTCATCATCCAAGCAATCAAGCAATCAAGTCAACACATGACGCATACATAACAACAATATCAATTCAACAACAAAACACATAATATGAAGTAAGTATAGTGTTAGAATCTCCTACTTGTTTTCCAAGCTAAACTTCTTGAAATTTTTCCTCTCTCTTCCTTCCTCTCCTTTCTCTTCTTCTTTTTCTCTTCTTTTCTTCCTGGAACCGTGAACTCCTTCTCCTCTCTTCTTTTTTTTTTTTTCTTTCCTTTCCTTCTCCCTAATTCTAGAAAACCCCATCTCTTATATACATGAGGCCTTGGCTCAATGGGCCTAAGTCCAACAATTTCAAATTCAAGCCTAATTCCCCTTTACCAATTTCCAACACAAGCCCACTTCTATTATCCAACCCAATTCTCATAAAATTACTCAAATACCCTTAGTCATATTTTCTAAAATTTATAATATATATATATATATATACAAATGCATATATATATATATATAATTTACATTCGAGACTCTACAGGTGTAGTTGTGGCTTCATGTGGAGGTGACTGTGTTGACAGTGTAGAGTCATGATATTCTGTTTCAGGGACTAGACAAACATGAGGTTCTGCCTCGCAATTGGTGAAGACAATTTCATCTCGGTTTCTACTTGTTGTGGTTTATCTCACAAGCATTCATCTCTTAGAGCTGGTGCTGTTGATTCAATTTTCTTCTTCCTTTTGTCAAGTGGTTTCTTCACCAATTTAACCTTCTTCTTTTCTTTCAATCCCTTTGCTGTCGTCCTGAAATTATTTTTCTTTTTCTTCTTCTCTACTGTTATGTCTATCTCAATAGCAGTTTATTCAGTTGGATATTCTGCAGGTATTGGCTCAGTTGCTTAAAGCAGTGGTGCATCAGTTTCTCGTATGTGCTTTATAGACTTCTCAGGAATCACATTTTTAGTTTCCAAGGGCTGTGATTCTTCTGCAGCACCAGATTATCCTGCAAACTTGACCTCCAAAACATATTGTTTTTCTTTGATGTCTTTAAGATCCTGCACAATATCAATCAAGACAGAATTTATCAAAGCAAGTTGTTCTTCTACGTTGCTCATGGGATGTTTCTGGACTCTCCTTGGTTTGGGTTCAGGTGCTGGCATATCAGATTTATCATGTAAGCGATGCAAAAAACCTTTTGTGATTGACTTGGTCAAAATTTCAGTATGTTCTTTGGTACTTATAGGGATACCAATTTGTGCTAAAATTCCTTGAATTAAACAAGGAAAGACAAGTAAATGGTAATCAGACTTATATGGAGCAATGTGAACAATCATTCTATAAGCCAATAAACCAAAATTAATAGGTCTGTTGGTGCCCAAACAGAACAAAAACTTCACTCTATCTTCCCTGACTTGATTTTAGTGTGATGAGGGAAACCAGTTAAATTGTGCAATTTTATGCAGCACCCTATACTTCTTTTTTAGATATTGTTGGCTAATACCATCCCTCAGTTTCCATTCTATGTCCCATCGACCAGTCAACTCTTTAATCACTACTGCCATATCAAAATTCTCATCCAAAGAGTGCAAACTACCTATTGATATGTCAAAGAATGTGTTCATGATATTCAGTGAGAATTTCACAAACTTTCCTCTACAATATACTCTATGATAATGATAACTTTTTGGATCATCAACGGAAGTAGAGATATTGGCATAAAACTCCTAAATTAACGACTTCATAGGGGGTAGGAAATTGTTTACTGTACGAGTCTAGTATATAGACTCAAGAAGCTTAGTTGTTGAAGTCGATCAGCTTCACTGGCCTTTCTATCTATAATTTCCTTTTTGAAGTGTACTTCAAGAATTTCTGCTTGACAGCTACTATAAGGAATTTTTTGAATTTCAGTTTCACCTTGTTTTTCATCTTCTTGACTGGAATCAATTCGTCTTCACTCATAGCAGGATCAATCGGGATCTCTGCATAAGGTTGTTGTTAATGAGACGACTGTAAACTGTCACTACTGTTGTAACCAGAGATGGTTTGAGAAGATGAGGAACTATTGGTCTTTGAAGAATCAGAGGTGGTCACCATTGTTAGGGTTTCAAGTCTGCAAAGGTTTTCTCAGAATAGAGAGAAGCATGGCGAGAGAGAGTGGTGAAACTGTTGATTGAGTATGGTATGAACAAGAAGAGCCCTAACTGTTTTTCATAATATATTTGGCTAAATTTTTAAAATATTTTTTCCCACAAAATTTAATTTTAAAACCTTTTCCAAAACCGCTTAATAAATATCATTAATGAACAAGAATTCAAAATTTGATTTCCATAAGCATAAGGAATTCTAATAGAGTTAGGATTCCTACCACTGAATTTTCTCCCCCTTAATTCAATAAAGCTGACATGGCAATTTGATACATAGACACACAAGATAAGTCAAATTTTGGATAGGCACAAAGAGTATCGTATGATATGAAAAACATAACTGAAAACAGTAAAATTTAACATAACAACAATATATGAACATCATATGAATCATTCTAAGAAAACATATTTCAGAGCTATTTATTACTTTCTCAACATGAAAGCTGTTTTCATTTTTCTTTTCAATTGATTAAGATATCAAAAATATTATTTTGACATATTAAGAACTAATCCTATTGGATTATAAAAACAGTAGCTTTCACACAATATAAAGGTAGCCCTTTTCATTTGAGTGGGTGACCTCAAATGATGGCTTTCACACATCATATAATGGTAGCCCTCTCTTTATTTTTCATTTTAAACCAGTATCATATCATTCACACAATTTTTATATTAGAGCTCACACATGCTAAATTAGAAGAAAACTTATGATATTGCAGATATAATTAATATATATAATAGCAAGCAGTATTTATTCAGAAAACTAACAGATGCCTAAGGCCTTTCTTAGATTTTCAAATCTTGTTGTATCCAATATCTTAGTGAATAAGTCAGCTAATTGTTTATCAGTGGAGATGTGTTCAATATTTATCACCTTAGACTCTACAAGTTCTCTCATAAAATGATATCTTATGTCAACGTGTTTTGCTCTAAAATGCTGAACAGAATTTTTGGAAATGTTTATAACACTAGTATTATCACAAAACATAGTTATAGGTTTTTGTTCAATACCATAATCACTCAACATTTGCTTCATCCATAGTAGTTGTGTGCAACAACTTCCTGCTGCTATGTATTCAGCTTCAGCAGTAGACAAATAAATAGAATTCTGCTTTTTACTGTGCCAAGAAACTAAGTTAGTACCAAGGTAAAAACATACTTCTGATGTACTTTTCCTGTTATCTGCATTTCTTGCCCAGTCAGCATCACTAAACCCTACAAGATAATCATTTGTATCTTTAGAAAACCATATTCCATAATCATGAGTTCCATGTACATGCCTGATGATTCTTTTAGTTGCTGTCAGATATGATTCTTTAGAATTTGCTTGAAATCTTGCACAAAGTCCTACACTAAAGCAAAAGTTTGGTCTACTTACTGTGAGGTATAATAAACTGCCAATAATACTTCTATACAAACTTATGTCAACCTCTTTTCCTGTATTGTCTTTTGAAAGTTTCAGGTTAGTACTGATAGGAGTTTTCATTAGTTTTGCATTCTCAAGCCCAAATTTCTTTACAAGAATTTTAGCATATTTTGATTAAGATATGAATATCCGATCATTCATTTGCTTAACCTGCAATCCAATAAAGAAATTTAAGTCTCATACCATGCTCATCTCAAACTCTTCCTGCATCAACTTAAAAAACTCATTAGTTTTGCTTTTGTTAGTTGATCCAAAAACAATATCATCAACATATATTTGAGAAACAATAAAATAGTCAGATGCATGTTTGATAAACAAAGTCTTATCATTGCTACCTCTTTTATATCCTCTGTTGATCAAAAAATTTGTCAACCTTTCATACCAAGCTCTAGGAGCTTGTTTCAAACCATATAAAGCTTTGTGTAATTTGTATACAAAATCAGGATGTTTATGATCTTCAAAACCCTTAGGCTGTTCAACAAAGACTTCTTCATTAAGATAGCCATTTAAAAATGCTGTTTTAACATCCATTTGGTACGATTTAAAATCAAGCAAACAAGCAATTACAAGTAGTAATCTGATTGACTCAAGTCTAGCTACTGGTGCAAAGGTTTCATCAAAGTCTATGCCTTCTACTTGTTTGTAACCTTGTGCTACTAGCATAGCATTATTTCTTACTACTTGTCCACTTTCATCAGTTTTATTTTTGAATATCCATTTAGTTCCAATGACATTTCTATTTTATGGTCTAAGAACTAATTCCCATAAGTCATTTCTTTTAAACTGATTAAGTTTATCTTGCATTGCCTGCAAACATCTTCTTTTAAAGCTTCTTTCACATTTTTTGGTTCAACTAATGAAACATAACATGCAAATCTTACCTGATTCCTTACCTTGCTCCTAGTTTTCATCATGCCATCGAGTATTCCAATGATAAAGCTGGTTAGATGCGCCTTCTGAATCTAAGTGGCTGTATCTTTTCTTTCATCTTCATTCTTGATTGGGTTTTTGTTTAGCTTTGAGTTGTCAGTTGTCATTGTTGTGTCTGATGTAACAGCAGTTGCTTCCTCTTTCACAACAAAATCATCTTCATTATTGTTGCTATCAGAATCTGATTTTTCTGTATCTTCTGTAAAGCTGGTTATGTTTTTCTCTTGTGAGTACTTTGCATAATCATCCAGATCATCAATTACTACGTTTGCAGATTCTATGACTGCCTCAGTTCGAACTTATATACTCGAAAAGCCTTGCTATTTTGAACATATCCCACAAAAACTCCTTCATCACTCCTTGGATCTAATTTACCTGCATCCAAAGACATGAAAATATTTTAAATTAAGTTTTCTTCCTTTCAAAATTTCATAAGGTGTTTGGTTAGTGCCAGGTCCTAGAAAAACTCTATTTGAAATGTAACAAGCAATGCTTATTGCTTCAGCCCATAGCCTTTTGGTCAACTTTTTGCTATTGAGCATCACTCTAGCCATCTTTTGAAGAGTTCTATTCTTCCTTTCCACAATGCCATTTTGTTCAGGAGTTTTGGGAGCTGAGAATTCATGCTCAATTCCATGATATTTGTAAAAGTCAGTATAGCTAACATTTTCAAACTCTTTGCCATGCTCACTTCTTATTCTTACTATCCTGCCAATGTTCCTGTTTAGCTCATTTTTAAGCTTAACACAAAGATTCCTGAAAACTTTCAAAGTGTTAGATTTTTCTTTAATAAAATTAACCCAAGTATATCTAGAAAAGTCATCCACACAAACAAATATATATCTCTTACCTGTATTGCTTTCAATTTGCATAGGACCCATCAGATCCATATGAAGCAAATCAAGTATTTTGGATGTGCTAAGATGTGGATTGGATTTGTGTGAACTTCTAATTTGTTTTCCCATTTAACACGGTCCACAAATTTCATTTACTTTGTCATCAAGTTTAGGAACTCCTTTTACAGTACCTAACTTAGTTAATTTAACAAAGTCTTTGTAATTTAAGTGTCCTAATTTTTTATGTCAGAATTCTTAGTTCGAAATCTTAGCTTGAAATGCAACTTTTACCATATGGCAATTATCTGAAGATCAATTTCCTTCTAAAATACATTTACCAAAATTGTCTATGACCATACATTTGTTTTGTGTGAAATTAACAATATACTTGTCATCACATATCTGACTAATACTAATTAGATTAGCTTTCAAACCTTCAACCAGCAAGACATTTTAGAATTTGGGTAGGTCTTCGACATTTGAAGTGCTTTTGCCAATGATCTTACTATTTGCTCCATCTCCATAAGTGACATTTCTTTGCCTGCATGCTTTAAAATTTTTCAAAAACTATTTATTTCTAGTCACATGCCTGGAACAACCACTGTCAAAATACCATAATCGTTGATGCGTTCGAAACTAGCAAGTATACTAGTCGCACAAGTAATAAAGTGATAAGTAAGTTATCGTTCCCACGAGGATTGATTCTAATTGAATTTATTATTTCCAGCAACAATAAACTAAACAGGGGGGATTTTTGTTGAATGATTTACTAAATGAAATAAGAATGCAAGTAAAGAATAACAAAACAGAAAGTAAATTTGAATGAAAAATCAATGGGAGAAAGCTGGTTAAGGGATCCTTCTCTACCACAAGATATGGATTTGCGAATTAATTGTAGAATTGTCATCTAATTACAGCATTGAAGTTATCAACCGTAGATAATAACAAGCTCTATTACCCCAATCTTTCCTTACTTTGTTGTTAAATAAAACAAGCTCTTTATTTAATCTCTATCCATTAAACAACCTAGAACAAGCTCTCTGAGTTTAATTCAATGGATGCATTATGATAAGAAAGATAGGTTGATCTAAGCAATAAACACACAAGCTCGGATTATTTAACTTAGGTTATATTCTCCAATTGCAATCTCTGATCACAATTTTGCTACTAATGATTAGAAATTCAAGACAATTACGGATCAAGATTTCTAGTCTAGCAATAAATCAAACCAGATTATATTCAGTTGGCCACTCAAATACAATCAGCAAGCAATCATAAGCATTAAATATGGGAGAATACAAGCAACTTCAATTAGAGAATTGGATAACAATTCCTTACACAATCAACTTACAAAAACCATATCAGGGGCTTTGAAATCACCCTCAACCAATTCAGATTCAGTTACACATGTTTAAGAACGTGGTAAATACAATACAACATGGAGACATTCCAGAAAATGAAAGGGAAGGGAAAAACTTAGCAAATTTGATGTAATTCTCTTTGGATTGTAGTTCTTCCTCTTTCCAAGCTTCCTTTCTCCTTCAAGAACTCCAAGAGATGAAAGAATTCCAGAGCTGCAGCCTCCACCACGTTCTCCCCTCTTCAAGTTATGAAAATAAAACCCTAAAATGTGTTTAAATACTCTGCTACAGTGACTTGCTACAGTGCCCCGTATTATACATGCTACAGTGACTTGTGGAATTATATTTCTATACATCTCACACTGTTTTGATTACAACTTTTGGTACACTGAATGGATTTATAAACCGTAAATTTCTCCAGAAAATAGACTTCGAGAGCTTTCCAACGGTATATAATATGTCGTCGGGTTCATTGTATATCAATACAATTAAATCCGAGAAGATCACTGACTAGCAGAGGTGAAAATGAAGGGTTTTACTCCATTTTTGTGCAAGTTGCTCCAAAACTCCTACAAACATCAAAACCACACAAAAACATAAAAATACCAAGGAATATAGCAAAGAAACATGGACGAATTGATATAAAAGTAATACATAAATAGACACCTATCAAATTCCCCCACACTTAGACTTTGCTAGTCCTCGAGCAACTAAAATGATACGAAACAAAACTAAACCGAAACAGAATCAAAGAAAAACACACACAAATGCTTCAACTTGCAAATAGGCCTCAAAGATTGTACTTAATTCTAACCCAAGGAAAACTTCAAAATAATGCACTTGATCAAGAATTTTATCTCAAAGATTAGTTTCGCTTCACTTCAATTCCTCAAGTGTGTGTGTGTAGAGCCATTCTCACCTAATCACTTGTAACCCGGATGAGTTTATGCATAAAAATGAATCATATTTAATATTGAAGATGTGTGTATAAATGAACTCCATAGGCTTGCTTTTCAAGTCACTCTCCACTAATGTAGACATGCACAACACCAAGGATCAAGTAGGACTTTATTAAGCTTGTAACGTTTGGCTTGGGTGAAGGTATGATAAAGGATAATAATTAGGCTCAAATCACCCACAAACACATAAAATCATTCAATATTATGTGGAGCTCAAGCCCATGACATAAAAATTTCATTCTTATTCATCAAATGACTCTCCCAAACTTATTTCAGAACACTCGAACTCTCTTTTTTTTTCTTTTTTCTTTTTTTTTTTTGTAGAAAGCAAAAGAAACTACACCCCCACACTTTGTTGTTTTATTCTTTTTAAGAACGCCCAAGGGTATAGAACTCATTTTTTTTCTTTTTTTCTTTTTTTTTTAACTGCAATTCCACTCCCCCACACTTAAACAACTACATTGTCCTCAATGTTTAAGTACGTGGAAGATAAGTACAGATTTTTTTTTCTTTTTTTCTTTTTTTTTTTTGTTTTACAAACATAATAAAACTCACTTGCATTGCTCATGGCATAATCCAACCTCCTCTAACTTCCCAAAACCAGAACATAGCTCAAAATGTAATTGCAAATGATTTACATGCTCATAGGTAAGGGATAAACTGTTTGGAACAAATTCAATTAAGGTTAGGAAATCTTTTAGTGAGTTAACAAAGAAAAAGGTTTACAGAGGCTCAAAGGGGTAACTAGGGATCAATTTTAATCAAGGTTGGCTCTTAAGGCTCAAACGGTCCAAAGATGGCCTAAATCATTTCCCTAATGTTGCACAGCCTAGGATTTCGCCTCGAGTGACCATCAAACAAGTTCTAGAATTCATTGAAATCTGAGAAACATTTAAATTACATAAACTTTCTCTAAGTGAACAAATAACTCAGTGATAATAGCTCAGTGCTCAATGTTGCGCAAGGAATCAAAAGCAAAGCGAAAACCATAAACATTTCAAGCACACAGATCCATGCATCATTTATTATTTTCCAAGAGTTATTCTTAATTCAATCATTATCTTATCATCGACCCACAAAATGCAAGAAAGAGGTACGTGGCGTTGTTACACCTGAGTCAAGATTGTATATTTCAACAATCCTTAGGACCAGTAGCCCGCAGACTTTAAGGTTTCCAGCCTATATACCTTTATTATGAAGAACAAAACAAGAAACAAGACACTTCAAACAACATAAAATAAACAAACTAACGATTTATTTAGAGAGAATGCGTTTCAAGAGTTAAGGAAACCCCATATTCTGCCATTCTCAGGTTTTTCCACAATGTTTTTTTTTCTGAATCGAAACTGATAAAGACAAAAACACACCACAACTCGAAATTACATAAAACTAAACTTACTCAGAAAATAATAAAGTCCAACAAATCAGCAAACACAAACAAGTCAGTTAGAATGGTTTTAAAAAGTTTAGAAGTTAGCCTCCTTATTCAGCCATTATGGATTAAAGAAATCCAGAATGCGTTTCAAGAGAACTTGAACTTTTTAAGCCACCACTCTAAAAGCCAAGATTAGAAATATTTACGACCGCCACCTGGGTATAAAAAATAACCTGAAAAAAAAACCCCCCTCAAAAGAAATACATGAAAATCTCAATAACACCTAAAAGAAAGCAAACAAAAACAAGCAAACCAGCAAATGAGATTACAAGATGGAGGTTAAATAAAGTTGACACGCCTTTTATTGCCTTCTCCAAACCAATCTATCCTAGCCGTTGTTGGATCAGGCGAATAGACAAATTCTTGGAGTTTATCAATTAACTCCCCTGCAGTTGAAGCTGTAACCAGGATTTGCCTCGCTGACGGTGAGATGAAGTTTTTTTCTACAGCTTGATCCAGAAAGGATAACAAACCATCGAAAAAGTTATTAACATTTAACAAACCAATGGGTTTTCGATGGATGTTTAGCTGTGCCCAAGAGGTGATTTGAAATATCTCCTCTAATGTACCAGAACCACCGGGCAAAGCTATAAATGCATCAGATTTAATGATCATATGTGCAATACGCTCATGCATACTAGAAACCTGTAACTCTTCCCCCATGGTGTTGCCTACGATATCTCGTACAGCTAATTGTTTAGGGATAATGCCGAGAACTTTGCTTCCTCCTAAGGATGCAGCTGTCGACACACACCCCATTAACCCAAGACTACCCCCTCCATAAATCAATGAATACCCCTCGCAGCTAATGTCCTACCAAGATCAAGAGCTGCTGTTGTAAACTCTCCATCTTTACCAAATTGCGATCCACAAAATACGCATATATTTTGGAGTCGCCGAATTGTTGTTTTCTCCATTTCTACAAGTGCTCTAACCTTGTGTAAGACACGTTAGATATTATGCTTTTCAATTGCAAGACAGGTTATGGAATGACATATGAAAATATGCAGAATGTATATATACACCCATAAAACTCTCAAATTTTGACACATGGGGACATACTTTCGGTGCGGGTTGCTCGATGCAGATTTATCGCCCCAAGATTTGAAAAAATGAGGTATGCTTTCGGCGAAGTTTGACAAAACCTACACACTTGTCTCCCACGTGAAGCATGGAAAATGGAGATACACTTTCGACGGGGGTTGACAAAACCCCCACACTTGTCTCCCACGTGAACTTATGCCATAGGGTAGTCATATGGTTTGTCAAAAAGAAAACTTGAAATTAAAACAAACAACATCAACAAACAACAACAACACAAAAACAACATTGATAATCAGATCAAACGAAACAAGAAAGAAATAAAATTCGACAACAACAACACACATTCAAATAGACAAGTAGTTGTGATTGTGGCTCACATCTTCCTCTGGTTTTACGTCCAGTAACGGCTGAAACGCCTTCTATGAGTCGGGGATTTGCTTTCCCTCCAGTTTTCTTATAAACTGGCAAACAGGGTCGTTTTTAGTCAGATTCCCTAGACTATAACACTGCAATTCATCACGAAATTGTGTCCATAGATTAAGCAATTCACTCTGAACAAGTCCACAAGAATGTGACTCGAGAGTTAACAAAACATTATCCAGCGACTCATTACTCAAACCATTCTTGATAAATGAAAGTTTATCTTCTCTATTCCTGGACGCAAAACCTAATGAACGACAAGTCTGGTTACAATTCCATCTAGCACATTTATAACATACTTGTACCCTTTTCGCTCTTCGCCTCTTGGCGTAGTAGCTCTTTCCTAGACCAGGCATGTATTTTTAGAGATTAATGTCCGGCTCACCGGACAATCTCACCTTGGCTTCGATAAGCCATCGGATATCCGCAGGCACATTTAGGAGCATCAACGCCCAAAGTCTAGTCATCGTACTTTATAAATTTTAAACACAGCATTTTGAGGAAGTGAAGGGAAATATTTACGAAGGTTCGATAGAAAGATATCACCATCCATTGAAGAGAAGAAAAGGAGAGATATTACCGATAATGCGATTGAGTTTGTTCTTCTCCCAGATATGCACGTTTCAAACCTTCGAACAATGGCTTCAACTCCCGTTTGAATGTTTCTTCAAGCTGTTGCACAACTGAACTCAAAGCACGGAATAATCAAATTAAACATAAGAAAAGAAAAGAAAAGAAAAGAAAATAGAGACACATAAAAGAAATAAAAACACAAGAGCAAATGAAAGTCAAAAACAAACAACCAAGCAAATAAGACAAATGGCAAAGAGAGATAAAACCTGATCAATTATAATAGCCCATGAGAGGAATCTCCTCGAAACACAAAAAATGATCAATACTACCTTCTTTTCTTTGTCTCTTTTATTTATATTTCAAAAACATTGGGTTGCCTCCCAATAAGCGCTTAGTTTAACGTCCTCAGCCTGACATTATCTGTCCTCACCCATCAAGATAGTTGCTCGTAGAGAGGTACCTCCTCGATGTCCTGCATCACTGAATTCTCATAGTAAGGCTTCAACCTGTGCCCATTCACCTTGAACACTTTGTCCGTTTTTAAGCTCTTTATTTCCACTGCACCATGAGGAAAAACATTAGTAATAACAAAAGGTCCAACCCATTCGAGATCGCAATTTACCTGGAAATAAACTTTAGGCAGAATGAATAAAGAACTTCTGTCCCCCTTCAAATTCTTCCTGGATCAGTTTAGCGTGAAATGCCTTAGTTCTCTTCCTTTTTCAATTCTGGAATTCTCATAGGCACATTTCTACAGTTCTTCCCATTCTTGCAGTTTTAAGCTTAACCTTTGCTCTCCAGCAGCATCCATCTCCATGTTACAAATTCTTACTGCCCACCATGCTTTGTGCTCGAGCTCTAGTACTGGAAGATGGCATGGCTTACCATAGACTAACCTATATGAAGACATACCAATAGGTGTCTTGTAAGCAGTCCGGTATGCCCATAGTGCATCATCAAGTTGTAGGCTCCAATCTTTTCTATTCAGATTAACTGTCTTCTCGAGGATGGACTTTACTTCTCAATTTGAAACTTCAACTTGACCACTAGTTTTTGGATGATATGCAATAGACACCCTGTGAGTGATGTTGTATTTCTTGAGCAAGGCTTCAAATTATCTATTGCAGAAGTATGTCCCTCTAATCGCTAATCATGGCTCTTGGTGTTCCAAATCTCGCAACAATTGTTTAGATTTCACAAAATCTTACAACAACTTTAGAATCATTAGTTCTCGTAGCTTTTGCTTCCACCCACTTAGAAACATAATCCACAGCAAGTATAATGTAAACATTACCAAAAGATGAAGGAAAAGGACCCATGAAATCAATACCCCCACACATCAAAAATCTCAACAACAAGTATAGGGGTTTGTGGCATTTGATTTTTGGCACTTAAATTACCTGTCCTTTGACAATGTCACAAGCTTGCAGAACAGATATGCATCTAGTGTAACATATGGTGGTAGTATTGGTTGCTTAGTTAGAATCCATAATCAAAGAACTTAGTTAAGGGCATGTTCTTTTTGGTCCGAAATGACCTCCACATTCATAAGGCTGACAGAAATTTACAAATTTGATTAATTCAGATTCAGACATGCACCTTCTTATCACTTGGTCAGAACAATTGCTTCATAAGTACGGATCATCCCATATGTAATACTTGGCAGTGTTCTTGATCTTGTCTCTTTGAGCTCGAGTCCAAGTTGGGTAGCTTCTTGGTAACTAAGTAATTAACAATATCTGCATACCAAGGGGCTGCTACATGTAGAGACAGCAATTGTTCATCTGGAAAACTTTCTTGTAATGGCAGTGCATTCTTATCATGGACAATGCTACTGAGATGGTCTGCAACTAAGTTTTCACTTCCCTTCTTGTCTTTGATTTCCAAGTCAAACTCCTGTTAAAGGAGCATCCACCTGATAAGCCTTGGTTTAGCATCTTTCTTTGTGAGCAAGTACCTCAAAGCTGCATGATCAGAATAAACGGTTACTTTAGTACCAATCAAATAAGATCGAACTTTTCTAAAGCAAAAATAACCGCTAGCAGCTCTTTCTCAGTGGTAGAATAATTAAGTTGAGCATCATTTAAAGTCCGAGATGTATAGTTAAAATGTGCATGTGAAATTTTGCCCATTTCTTTGAACCCAAAACGGCAACCCACAGCGGGTCACTTGCATCACACATGATCTCGAATGGATGATTCCATTTCGGAGATTGGATTACTGGAGCCGAAGTCAAGAGTTCCTTCAGTTTCTCAAATGCCTCTTTGCATTTCTCATCAAATTCAAAGGCCACATCATTCTGTAATAGTCTGCATAGGGGCAATGCTATCTTCGAGAAATCTTTGATGAATCTACGATAAAAACCTTCATGACCAAGAAACGAACGAATATCCCGCACACTTGTGGGAGGTGGTAAGGAACATATAAGATCTATCTTGGATTTATCAACCTCTATACCCTTAGCAGAAATAACATGTCCCAAAACTATACCCTGATCTACCATAAAATGACATTTCTCCTAATTCAGAACAAGGTTAGTTTCTATACATCTTTGAAGTATAAGGGTAAGGTTGTCAAGGCATTTATCAAAGGAATCACCAAAACACTAAAGTCATCCATAAAT
>SNVD02000404.1:0-13450 GCA_013180625.2 Boswellia sacra
GTGTGGGGGGATTTGATAGGTGTCTATTTATGTATTACTTTTATATCAATTCGTCCATGTTTCTTTGCTATAGTCCTTGGGATTTTTATGTTTTTGTGTGGTTTTGATGTTTGTAGGAGTTTTGGAGCAACTTGCACAAAAATGGAGTAAAACCCTTCATTTTCACCTCTGCTAGCCAGTGATCTTCTCGGATTTAATTGTATTGATATACAATGAACCCGATGACATGTTATATACCGTTGGAAAGCTCTCGAAGTCTATTTTCTGGAGAAATTTACGGTTTATAAATCCATTCAGTGTAACAAAAGTTGTAATCAAAACAGTGTGAGATGTATAGAAATATAATTCCACAAGCACTGTAGCATGTATAATACGGGGCACTGTAGCAAGTCACTGTAGCAGAGTATTTAAACACATTTTAGGTTTTATTTTCACAACTTGAAGAGGGGAGAACGTGGTGGAGGCTGAAGCTCTGGAATTCTTTCATCTCTTGGAGTTCTTGAAGGAGAAAGGAAGCTTGGAAAGAGGAAGAACTACAATCCAAAGAGAATTACATCAAATTTGCTAAGTTTTTCCCTTCCCTTTCATTTTCTGGAATGTCTCTATGTTGTATTGTATTTCCACGTTCTTAAACATGTGTAACTGAATCTGAATTGGTTGAGGGTGATTTCAAAGCCCCTGATATGGTTTTTGTAAGTTGATTGTGCAAGAAGTTGTTATCCAATTCTCTAATTGAAGTTTCTTGTATTTTCCCATATCTAATGCTTATGATTGCTTGCTGATTGTATTTGGAATGGCCAACTGAATATAATCTGGTTGTTGTCTATTGCTAGAGTAAAAATCTTGATCCGTAATTGTCTTGAATTTCTAATCCTTAGTAGCAAAATTGTGATCAGAGATTGCAATTGAAGAATACAACCTAAGTTAAATAATCCGAGCTTGTTGTTTATTGCTTAGATCAACCTATCTTTCTTATCGTAATGCATCCATTGAATTAAATTTAGAGAGCTTGTTCTAGGTTGTTTAATGGATAGAGATTAAATAAAGAGCCTGTTTTGTTTAACAACAAAGTAAGGAAAGATTGGGATAACAGAGCTTTTTGTTATCTACGGTTGGTAATTTCAATGGTGTAATTGGATGACAATTCTACAATTAATTCGCAAATCCATATCTTGTGGTAGAGAAGGATCCCTTAACCCGGTTTCTCTCATTGACTTTTCATTCGAATTAACTTTCTGTTTTGTTATTCTTCATTTGCATTATTATTTCACTTAGTTAATCAATCAACAAAACCCCCCATTTACTCTGTTTTTGCTTTCGAATAACAATTTTAATTAGAATCAATCCTCGTGGGAACGATATCTTACTCTCCTTTATTCACTTTGCGACTTATACTGCTATTTCGAACACGCATCAGAACTACTCCGCCAAGAAGGCTAAGAGCGAATAGTTACAAGTATGTTATAAATGTACTAGATGGAATTGTAACCAGACTTGTCGTTCATTAGGTTTTGCGTCCAGGAATAGAGAAGATAAAATTGCATTTATTAAGAATGGTTTGAGTAATGAGTCGCTGGATAATGTTTTGTTAACTCTCGAGTCACATTCTTGTGGACTTGTTCATCGTGAATTGCTTAATCTATGGACACAATTTCGTGATGAATTGCAGTGTTATAGTCTAGGGAATCTGACTAAAAACGACCCTGTTTTCTAGTTTATAAGAAAACTGGATGGGAAGCAAATCCCCGACTCATAGAAGGCGTTTCAGCCGTTACTGGACGTAAAACCAGAGGAAGATGTGAGCCACAATCACAACTACTTGTATATTTGAATGTGTATTGTTGTTGTAGAATTTTTTTTCTTGTTTCGTTTGTCTGATTATCAATGTTGTTTTTGTGTTGTTGTTGTTTGTTGATTTTGTTTGTTTTAATTTCAAGTTTTTTTTTTTGTTGACAACGCATAGGAACTACCCTATGGCATAATTCAGAACGTGGAGACAAGTGGTTGGTTTTGTCACCTTCCACCGAAATGTATCTCCCATTTTAATGCTTCCGTGAACAAGTGTGTAGGTTTCATCGCCTCCCCGAAAGTATATCTCCATTTTTTCATGTTTCACGTGGGAGACAGTGTGTAGGTTTTCTCAAACCTCGCCGAAAGCATATCTCATTTTTTCAAATCTTGGGGCGATAAATCTGCATCGAGCAACCCCCACCGAAATTATGTCCTTATGTGTCAAATTTGAGAGTTTTACGTGTGTATATATCCATTCTGCATATTTTCAAATGTCATTTTATAACATTTCTTGCACTTGAATCGCATAATACCTAACGTGCATCATTGTCTTACACAAGTTTATAGCACTTGTAGAAATGGAGAAAACACCAATTCGGCGATTCCAAAATATATGCGTATTTTGTGGATCGCATTTTGGTAAAGATGGAGAGTTTACAACAGCAGCTCTTGATCTTGGTAGGACATTAGCTGCGAGGGGTATTAATTTGATTTATGGAAGGGGTAGTCTTGGGTTAATGGGGTGTGTGTCGACAGCTGCATCCTTGGGAGGAAGTAAAGTTCTCGGCATTATCCCTAAACCATTAGCTGTGCGAGATATCATAGGCAACACAATGGGGAAAGAGTTACATGTCTCTAGCATGCATTAGCGTATTGCACATATGGTCATTAAATCTGATGCATTTATAGCTTTGCCCTGTGGTTATGGTACATTAGAGTAGATATTTCAAATCACCTCTTGGGCACAGCTAAACATCCATCGGAAACCCATTGGTTTGTTAAATGTCAATATTTTTTTTGATGGTTTGTTGTCTTTTCTTGATCAAGCAGTAGAAAAAAACTTCATCTCACAGTCGGCGAGGCAAATCCTGGTTACAGCTTCAACTGCAGGGGAGTTAATTGACAAATTACAAACATTCGTCTATTCGCCTGATCCAACAATAGCTCGAATAGATTGGTTTGCAGAGGGCAATAAAAGGCGTAAACTGGATTTAGTGCTCCATCTGTAATCTTTATCTGCTGGTTTGCTTTACTTTTGTTTGCGTTCTTTTTATTGTGTTTATTTGAGATTTTTCATGTTATTTCTTTTGAGCTTTTTCAGGTTATTTCTTTCGTTTCAGGTAATATTTTCTTATCTTGCCTTTTAGAGTGGTGTCTTAAAAAGTTTAAGTCCTCTTGAAACGCATTCTGGATCTCTTTAATCCATAATGGCTGAATAAGGAGGCTAACTTCTAAACTTTTTAAATCCATTCTAACTAACTTGTTTTTGTTTCCTAATTGTTGGACTTTGTTATTTTATGAGTAGGTTTAGTTTTATGTAATTTAGAGTTGTTATGTGTTTTTTTTTTTTGTTTTTTTTTGTCTTTATCAGTTTTGATTCAAAAAAAAAATTTGTGGATAAACTTGAGAATGGCAGAATATGGAGTTTCTTTAACCCTTGAAACGCATTCTACTTAAATAAATTTGTGGTTGGTTTATTTTCTGTTGTTTGAAGTGTCTTGTTTCTTGTTTTGTTCACTCACAATAAAGGTATATAGGCTGGAAACCTTAAGTCTGCGGGCTACTGGTCCTAAGGATTGTTGAAATATACAATCTTGACTCAGGTCTAACAATGCCACGTACCTCTTTTCTTGCATTTTGTGGGTCGATGATAAGATAATAATTGAATTAAGAATAACTCTTGAAAAATGATAAATGATGCATGGATCTATGTGCTTGAAATGTTTATTGGTTTTGCTTTGCCTTTGATTCCTTATGCAACCTTGAGCACTGAGCTATTATCACTGAGTTATTTGTTCACTTAGAGAAAGTTTATGTAATTTAAATGTTTCTTCAGATTTCAATGAATTCTAGAACTTGTTTGATGGTCACTCGAGGCGAAATCCTAGACTATGCAACATTGGGGAAATTATTTAGGCCATCTTTGGACCGTTTGAGCCTTAATAGCCAACCTTGACTGAAATTGATCCCTAGTTACCCCTTTAAGCCTTTGTAAGCCTTTTTCTTTGTTAACTCACTAAAAGATTTCCTAACCTCAAATGAATTTGTTCCAAACAGTTTATCCCTTACCTATGAGCATGTAGATCATTCACAATTAAATTCTGAGCTATGTTCTGGTTTTGGGAAGTTTGAGGAGGTTGAGTTTTTTGTGTCTGAGCAGGCATGATTCTATTGTGTTGTTAAAAAAAAAGAAAAGAAAAAAAGAAAAAAAGAGATCCTCCCTTGATGTTCTTAAAATAATGAACATAAGTGTGTGGTGTAGGTTTTCTTTTTGGTTTTCTAACCAAACAAAGACTGAGGTTCTAATACCTTTGGGGAGTAACTGATTAAATTGAAATGTTTGTTATAATGTTGAGCTCTACATAGTCTTGAATGATTTATGTGTTTGTGGGTGATTTGAGCCAAATTATTATCCTTTATCATACCTTCACCCAAGCCAAACTTTACAAGCTTAATAAAGTCCTACTTCTGTCTCTTATACACATCTAGATGTGTATAAGAGACAGGTCTAAGTGTGGGGGAATTTGATAAGTGTCTATTTATATATCATCTTCATATCAATTCGTCCATGTTTCTTTGCTATAGTCCTTGGTATTTTTATGTTTTTGTGTGGTTTTGATGTTTGTAGGAGTTTTGGAGCAACTTGCACAAAAATGGAGTAAAACCTTCATTTTCACCTCTGCTAGTCAACCATCTTCTCGGATTTAATTGTATTGATATACAATGAACCCGATGACATGTTATATACCGTTGGAAAGCTCTAGAAGTCTATTTTCTGGAGAAATTTACGGTTTATAAATCCATTCAGTGTACCAAAAGTTGTAATCAAAACAGTGTGAGATGTACAGAAATATAATTCCACAAGTCACTGTAGCATGTAAAATACGGGGCACTGTAGCAAGTCACTGTAGCAGAGTATTTAAACACATTTTAGGGTTTTATTTTCATAACTTGAAGAGGGGAAAACGTGGGAGGAGGCTGCATTTCTGGATTTCTCTCATCCTTGGAGTTCTTGAAGGAGAAAGAAGATTTTGAAAGAGGAGGAACTACAATTCCAAGAAGATTCATCTACAAAGAAGATTTTCAAAGAAATTGCTAAGTACTTTCTTTCCTTTTCAATTCTGGAATTTCTCTGTATTGTATTTGTTATTCTGATTGAATATGTGTAACTAAATCTGAATTGGTTGAGGGTGATTTCAAAGCCCTTGATATGGATTTTGTGAGTTGAGTGTGTAAGAAATTGTTATCCAATTCTCTAATTGAAGTTGCTTGTATTTCCCATATCTAATGCTTATGATTGCTTACTGATTGTATTTGGAATGGCCAACTGAATATAATCTGTTGTTTTCTATTGCTAGATTAGAAATCTTGATCCGTAATTGTCATGAATTTCCAATCATTAGTAGCAAAATTGTGATCAGAGATTGCAATTGGAAAATACAACCTAGGTTAAATAATCTAAACTTGTGTGATTATTGCTTAGATCAACCTATCTTTCTCATCGTAATGCTTCCATTGAATTAACCTCAGAGAGCTTGTTCTAGGTTGTTTAATGGATAGAGATTAAATAAAGAGCTTGTTTATTTAACAACAAAGTAAGGAAAGATTGGGATAACAGAGCTTGTTGTTATCTACGGTTGATAACTTCAATGCTGTAATTGGATTACAATTCTATGTTAATTCACAAATTCATATCTTGTGGCAGAGTATGAACTCTTAACCAAGTGTCTCTCATTGATTTTTCACTCCATTTAACTTTGCTTTGTGTTATTCTTCATTTGCTTTCGTATTAAGTTTAGTTAATCAATCAACAAAACCCCCCCTGTTTAGTTTATTATTGCTGGAAAATAACAAATTCAATTAGAATCAATCATCGTGGGAACGATATCTACTTATCACTTTATTACTTGTGCGACTAGTATACTTGCTAGTTTCGAACGCATCAACGCACATCTTCACTATTAAATATGATTCATTTTTATGCATAAACTCATACGGGTTACAAATGATTAGGTGAGAATGGCTCTACACACACACACTGGAGGAATTAAAGTAGAGCGAAACTAATCTTCGTAATGAGATTCTTGATCAAGTGCATTATTTTGAAGTTTTCCTTGGGTTATAATTAAGTACAATCTTTGAGGCCTATTTGCAAGTTAAAACATGTGTGTTTTAATTTTTTCTTTGATTCTGTTTAGATTTAGTTTTGTTTTCATATCGTTGTAGTTGCTCGAGGACTAGCAAAAGTCTAAGTGTGGGGGAATTTGATAGGTGTCTATTTATGTATTACTTTCATATCAATTTGTCCATGTTTCTTTGCAATATTCCTTGGTATTTTTATGTTTTTGTGTGGTTTTGATGTTTGTAGGAGTTTTGGAGCAACTTGCACAAAAATGGAGTAAAACCCTTCATTTTCACCTCTGCTAGTTGATAGGTGTCTATTTATGTATTACTTTTATATCAATTAGTCCATGTTTCTTTGCTATATTCCTTGGTATTTTTATGTTTTTGTGTGGTTTTGATGTTTGTAGGAGTTTGGAGCAACTTGCACAAAAATAGAGTAAAACCCTTCATTTTCACCTCTGCTAGTCAGTGATCTTCTCGGATTTAATTGTATTGATATACAATGAACCCGATGACATAATATATACCGTTGGAAAGCTCTCGAAGTCTATTTTCTGGAGAAATTTACGGTTTATAAATCCATTCAGTGTACCAAAAGTTGTAATCAAAACAGTGTGAGAAGTATAGAAATGTAATTCCACGAATCACTGTAGCATGTATAATACGGGACACTGTAGCAGGTTACTGTAGCAGAGTATTTAAACACATTTTAGGGTTTTATTTTGATAACTTTAAGAGGGGAAAATGTGGGAGGAGGCTGCATTTCTAGATTTCTCTCATCCCTTGGAGTTCTTGAAGGAGAAAGAAGATTTTGAAAAAGGAGGAACTACAATTCCAAGAAGATTCATCTACAAAGAAGATTTTCAAAGAATTTGCTAAGTTCTTTCTTTCCTTTTCAATTCTAGAATTTCTCTGTATTGTAATTGTTATTCTGATTGAATATGTGTAACTAAATCTGAATTGGTTGAGGGTGATTTCAAAGCCCTTGATATGGATTTTGTAAGTTGATTGTGTAAGAAATTGTTATCCAATTCTCTAATTGAAGTTGCTGGTATTTTCCCATATCTAATGCTTTTGATTGCTTACTGATTGTATTTGGAATGGCCAACTGAATATAATATATTGTTGTCTATTGCTAGATTAGAAATCTTGATCCGTAATTGTCATGAATTTCCAATCATTAGTAGCAAAATTGTGATCAGAGATTGCCATTGGAAAATACAACCTAGGTTAAATAATCCGAACTTGTGTGATTATTGCTTAGATCAACCTATCTTTCTCATCGTAATGCTTCTATTGAATTAAACTTAGAGAGCTTGTTCTAGGTTGTTTAATGGATAGAGATTAACTAAAGAGCTTGTTTTATTTAACAACAAAGTAAGGAAAGATTGGGATAACAGAGCTTGTTGTTATCTACGGTTGATAACTTCAATGCTGTAATTGGATTACAATTCTATGTTACTTCACAAATTCATATCTTGTGGCAGAGAAAGAACTCTTAACCAAGTGTCTCCCATTGATTTTTCATTCAAATTTACTTTCTGTTTTGTTATTCTTTACTTGCATTCTTATTTCATTTAGTAAATCATTCAACAAAAATCCCCCCCTGTTTAGTTTATTGTTGCTGGAAATAACAAATTCAATTAGAATCAATCCTCGTGGGAACGATATCTTACTTATCACTTTATTACTTGTGCGACTAGTATACTTGCTAGTTTCGAACGCATCAGCTAGTCAACCAATTTCTCGGACTTGATTGTATCGATATACAATTAACCGGATAACATGCTATATACCATTGAAAAGCTGTCGGAGTCTATTTTCTAGAGAAATTTATGGTTCACGAATTTATGTAGTGTACCGAAAGTTATGATAAAAATGGTATGAGAAGTGTATATTTGTAATTCCACATAGCACTGTAGCATATTATTAAATACGGGGGTACTGTAGCAAGTTACTATATAAGAGTATATAAACATATTTTAGGGTTTTATTTTCATAACTTGAAGAGGGGAGAACGTGGTAGAGGCTGCAGCTCTGGATTTCTTTCATTTCCTAGAATCCTTGAAAGAGAAAGAAAGCTTGGAAAGAGGAAGAACTACAATTCAAAGAGATTTATATCAAAATTGCTAAGTTTTTTCCCTTCCCTTTTGTTTTCTGGAAAATTTGTATGTTGTATTGTATTTGCCACGTTTTTGAACATGTGTAACTGAATCTGAATTGGTTCAGGGTGATTTCAAAGCCCTTGATATGGTTTTTGTGAGTTGATTGTGTAAGTTGTTATCCAATTCTCTAATTGAAGTTGCTTGTATTTTCCCATATCTAATGCTTATGATTGCTGACTGATTGTATTTGGACTGGCCAACTGAATATAATCTGTTGTTGTCTATTGCTAGATTAGAAATCTTGATCCGTAATTGTCATGAATTTCCAATCATTAGTAGAAAAATTGTGATCAGAGATTGCAATTGGAAAATACAACCTAGGTTAAATAATCCGAACTTGTGTGATTATTACTTAGATCAACCTATCTTTCTCATCGTAATGCTTCCATTGAATTAAACTTAGAGAGCTTGTTCTAGGTTGTTTAATGGATAGAGATTAAATAAAGAGCTTGTTTTATTTAACAACAAAGTAAGAAAAGATTGGGGTAACAGAGCTTGTTGTTATCTATGGTTGATAACTTCAATGTTGTAATTGGATGACAATTCTATGTTAATTCACAAATTCATATCTTGTGGCAGAGAATGAACCCTTAACCAAGTGTCTCTCATTGATTTTTCACTCTATTTTACTTTGTGTTGTTTTATTGTGCATTTACATTAATATTTCATTTAGTTAATCCATCAACAAAACCCTACCACCCCCACCCCCCATTTATCTGTTGTGGCTGTAAAATAACAAATTCAATTAGAATCAATCCTCGTGGGAACGATATCTACTTATCACTTTATTACTTGTGCGACTAGTATACTTGCTAGTTTTGAACGCATTAAACATTAACAAATCAAAATCCCAAACTCAAAAGCAATGAAAAATCAAATAAAAACCCACTATTAAACAATCCCAGTTCCCTATGTCTCCCACTCTATCTTTCCCTTGTCTCGGGTTCTCAGCAACCCAAGGCCAGATCTCTCTTCTTCTGTCTCGGTGGCGCTTGTGGTGGCTAGCGATGGCAGCAACGACCAAAAACCACTTAGGTCGTATGTGGCTGGATAGTGGTGGTACGATTCTTTGCGGTTGGATTACAATGGCTAGGATTTTGGATGATGTATTGGTGGTTGTATGGTGGTGGTTGGGATGGTGGTGGCAATAGGTGGTTTGTGCAATGTTGTTTGATTTTGGCTAGTAGATCAATAGTTTTGCGTTAGTTGTGCGATTTTTGTTTGATTTTTGAAGTGATGGAGGTGCGATTTTAGATGTTAGATCGATGGTTGTGCGATTTTTGCAGTGGTGAAGTACCACAGCCAAACCATCGAGAATATGTGCAACAAACATGACCAACATAACACAATGAATCAAAATCTAGAAACTTGAGAAACCAAAAAGCAAGTCAAGAAGGCTTCTATAAAACACACAAAATCTACCAATAAAATCACCATTCCACCGCTCTTGAGCTTGGGCTACTTATCTGTTATTGATAAGCATGTGAAGGTCTTCAAGCGGCCACGTGTGATATGGATATTTTATTAATTATAGGGTTTGTACCTCTTGATTATAATATGTGCCCGTCAATGATCACCTTAATCGGTAGTTAACAAGTCAAGAATGTAGTAAGACATGAGAAAATTCAAGAGAGGACAACAAAACACGACTGGTAAAAGAATATAACACTAGTCCATCTATAAAACATGTAGAGCGGATTGATTATAAATTTTGTAAAAGGAGGGGAAGTTGATGAAAATTTTATGAAACTTTAAAGGGAGGGTGATAAGTGTCTATTTATATATCATTTTCATATCAATTCGTCCATGTTTCTTTGCTATATTCCTTGGTATTTTTATGTTTTTGTGTGGTTTTGATGTTTGTAGGAGTTTTGGAGCAACTTGCACAAAAAAGGAGTAAAACCCTTCATTTTCACCTCTGCTAGTCAGTGATCTTCTCGGATTTAATTGTATTGATATACAATGAACCCGACGACATGTTATATACCGTTGGAAAGCTCTCGAAGTCTATTTTCTGGAGAAATTTACTGTTTATAAATCCATTCAGTGTACCAAAAGTTGTAATCAAAACAGTGTGAGATGTATAGAAATATAATTCCACAAGCACTGTAGCATGTATAATAAGATGTGTATAAGAGACAGGCACTGTAGCATGTATAATACGGGGCACTGTAGCAAGTCACTGTAGCAGAGTATTTAAACACATTTTAGGGTTTTATTTTCATAACTTGAAGAAGGGAGACCGTGGAGGAGGCTGCATCTTTGGATTTCTCTCATCTCTTGGAGTTCTTGAAGGAGATTGAAGGCTTGGAAAGAGGAAGAACTACAATCTTGAGAGATTTTTATCAAATTTGCGAAGTTTTCCCTTTCCCTTTCATTTTCTGGAATGTCTCCATATTGTATTGTATTTGTATTCTATATGAATATGTGTAACTAAATCTGAATTGGTTGAGGGTGATTTCAAAGCCCTTGATATGGTTTTTATGAATTGATTGTGCAAGGAATTGTTATCCAATTCTCTAATTGAAGTTGCTTGTATTTTTCCATGTTTAATGCTTATGATTGCTTGCTGGATTGTATTTGGGTGGCCAACTGAATAGAATCTGGATATTGTCTATTGCTAGACTAGAAATCTTGATCCGTAATTGTCTTGAATTTCTAATCATTAGTAGCAAAATTGTGATCAGAGATTGCAATTGGAGAATATAACTAAGTTAAATAATCCGAGCTTGTGTGTTTATTGCTTAGATCAACCTGTCTTTCTTTTCGTAATGCATCCATTGACTTAAATTTAGAGAGCTTGTTCTAGGTTGTTTAATGGATAGAGATTAAATAAAGAGCCTGTTTTATTTAACAACAAAGTAAGGAAAGATTGGGATAACAAAGCTTGTTGTTATCTACGGTTGATAATTTCAATGGTGTAACTGGATGACAATTCTACAATTAATTCGCAAATCCATATCTTGTGGTAGAGAAGGATCCCTTAACCAGGTTTCTCTCATTGATTTTTCATTCAAATTTACTTTCTGTTTTGTTATTCTTTACTTGCATTCTTATTTCATTTAGTATAGCATTCAACAAAAACCCCCCCTGTTTAGTTTATTGTTGCTGGAAATAACAAATTCAATTAGAATCAATCCTCGTGAGAACGATATCTTATTTATCACTTTATTACTTGTGCGACTAGTATACTTGCTAGTTTCGAACGCATCAAGTTTTTGGCGCCGTTGCCGGGGATTGATTTTCTAATCGATTTGTTATTTTGTTTTCATTGTTGATTCATATTTTCTTTGTTTTTCTTTTCTGATTGTTTGTGTTTAGGCTTTTATATCCGAGGGAGAAGCGGATCAACGACTTAAGCGAATCAAGGAGTTTCTCGAATCCTCGAATTTAAGACTAAATCAGTCAATTTCAACTCGACCTTCAGAATTTGACCTTGCATGACATACTTCCCTTCCATCTTCTTGCAGTTCAATCAAATCTGAATCGGAAGTAATGGCGATGCAAAACAATCAGACTCTTAAGGAGTTAGGGCTCCAATTATTGATAAAAAACCGGGTAGCAAATCTCAACCTTTGAGGTAGAATTGAGCTAAATCGGATCTAATCGTCTCTGCCTAATTTCATGGTTTTGAGGAGAGGGATTCCTAGCAATCCTTCAGAGAAATTCAAGTGGTATGCTCAAGTATGAAGCCAAAGGGACCTTTGCGTGTCTGAGGAGCAAATAAAATTGAGAGCTTTCCATTCTCATTAGCAGATTCGGCAAAAGATTGGCTATACTATAACCATCGGGGGGTTACCATCACCACGTGGAATGAGATAAGTAAACTTCTTTTAGAGAAATACTTTCCCATTTCGAAAGCTATAAACATTAGAAAAGACATTTGTGACATTCGACAACACAATGGAGAATCACTTTATGAATATTGGGAGAGATTTAAAAGGTTATGTGCTAGCTGTCCAAACCATCAAATTAGTGATGGACTTCTTATTCAATATTTCTATGAAGGTCTCCTACCAATGGAAAGGAGTATCATTGATCCTGCTAGTGATGGAGCACTAGTTAATAAAACATCGAAAGTTGCAAGACATTTGATTAGCGACATGGCAGCGAACTTCCAACAATTCAGCAGCCAATTTGAGCCATAACTACCGAGGAGAGTAAATGAGGTAAGTACCCCGAACATTGAACAACAACTTTTTGAGCTTACCTCCCTTGTAAAAAAAATGGCTGCAGGACATATGCATCAATCTTATGTATGTGGAGTATATTCTACCACGGAGCATCCAACCGATATGTGTCCAACTTTGCAAGAAGGAGATACGGAACAAGCTAATGCCATGGGTGGATTTCTAGGACAACCAAGCGAAAGTTATAGTAATCATCAACCAATCGCCCCAAATGTCATACCAAATCGGCCACCAGGTTTCAATCAACCAAGAGTGCAGTAACCATTTCAAATGCAACCACAACCAGCACCACAACTAGCTCCACAAAACTCAGATTTGCAAAATCAAAGAAGGAGGAACAAGAACAGGAGATCTTGAAAACTTTTCGCAAGGTTGAGGTAAATATACCACTTTTGGATGCTACTAATCAAGTGCCTCGTTATGCAAAATTTCTCAAGGAGTTATGCACCAGCAAGAGAAAGTTAAAAGGAAATGATAAAGTAAGTGTGGGGGAAAATGTTTCAGCTGTTCTACAAAGAAAAATTCCTCCGAAATGCAATGATCCAGGTATGTTTACCATTCCATGCACCATTGGTAGAACCAAGTTTGAAAGGGCTATGTTAGATTTAGGAGCATCTATTAATGTCATGCCATATTCTATTTATGCTTCTTTAAATCTTGGACCTCTTGCGGAAACTGGTATTACCATTTAACTTGCTGATCGTTCTAATGCATATCCCAAGGGAGTTGTGAAAGATGTGCTTGTGCAGGTGAATCAATTGGTTTTCCCAGCAGACTTCTATGTTCTTGAAATGGAGGATGAGACATCTTCTAATCCAACACCGATTCTTTTAGGGAGACCATTCTTGAAAACTGCTCAAACTAAGATTGATGTTCATGATGGCACTCTCACCATGGAATTTGATGGCGAGGTGATCCGTTTCAATATTTTTGAGGCAATGAGGTACTCTAGTGACTTGC
>SNVD02000405.1:0-13223 GCA_013180625.2 Boswellia sacra
TCACATGTCTATCATAAAGTTTCTGATAGAGTATAATTCTATCATCATTATGTCATCTTTTGATGATATAACGAGTTTTATCATAGAGTGTCAGTCATCTATTCCTACTTTTCTTGTAGTGAGGGCCCAAAGGTAAAAACAAGGTGTGATCTAGATAACAAGTCTTGAGATCAAGCCATGTGATGGTGCAAAGATATATTTAATATTGCCATTAAGATATTGATAGTTATGTTGAAAATTTTTTACTAAGTATTGTAATTGGAGTTTGGAGTTTTATTGTATATTTATTGAATTATTCGCAATTTTGTTTCATGAGAAAGACAAGTGGTAAATAATAGTCCTAGTGAATAGTTCAGACACAATTCACTCGTATAGCAAAGGGCAGGCCGTGCCAATAGAATTAATACTTAGCTAGTTATCGATAAGACTCACTATATTTGTAGCAAATCAAATAAAATCACTTCACTACTATGAAATCATTTCTCAAAACTAACATATGAGATCAGGTTAGTCTAAATAAAATGGACTTTGTTTTCTTTGAAGGCTTCTTCGATTGTTGTGGTTTTTGTTTTTTGTTGTTATGGATAGCATTTGAGAAATTACATTAGAATGGGGAGTATGAAAGGAGAATAATTTGAAGCTGGGATAAGATTTGGGTTTGTTTTGATGAATACAAATCCTATATATAGGTAGAGCTGATAAGATTCATGAGGTTTTTATTTATGAAAAAAAATTCAAGGCTATTTCATATAAAAAAGGAAGCTTAATGTGATAGTTTTAGTATTTGTTGCAAAGATTTTTTTGTTTTTAATTGTGAATTGGTTCCTTTTAAAATAAGAGCTTTGGTAGTTCAATGGGAGAAAATCTGAACCACAAGGTTGTTAAATTTTTTTTCTGTTTTATCAAACTTCCTCTGGTTAAAAACCATAAGGTTGTTAAAATAATTTTCTCTTTAATTGTACTTGCTCTGGTTAAACAAAGATAACACCGAGTACACAATCATCCAAAGGTGGAGCTTCTAGATTTTGTTATGTGCATTATATCCCTGAAAACAAGTGGAAATCAAATCACCACGTTTTCCTTGGTGTGTTTTCTTTGTTTTGTCAATCCATGGCCTCTTCATTTCTCAAAGGAGCTTAAAACATCACAATTATCAAAAGATAACCAAAGGGGTTAGGTTTCTAGGGCTCTAATTTGAAGATTCATTCAACACAAAAGGAATCAATTTGTTTATACAGATCTCTCTCTCTTTATCTCTCTTATTGTTATTGTTGTTGTTGTTAGAGATGCCAAAATTTTGCCTCCGTGCTGAATAAAAATGGTAGATTTGTGTGGCAAAAAAGTTTATGTAGAACATAGAAAACTTATTAGAATATTAGCCGATAGTGGTGTCCGCAAAAACTATCCAATGGTGAAATCAATGATAGAAGGAAAATAGGTTTAATTAATGGTGTTTTGAATGCTTTACCTTGAGTCCTAATGTCCTTTATAACGAGTCTTAGCTATTTATAATACTTGTTTGCTGAAAAATAGCTTAACTTGTGTGATACAGATAACACAGTTATGCAATAGTACAAGTTTATCGTATCATACATTGCAGGCAGAGACTATGCCCTGGCACACAGGTGGGCAAAAAGGAGTTTAGAAGCAGCCAAGTCAAAAACCTAGAATTGGCACACAAGGCACATTGTGTAGGAAAGCAACTTAAAAAATTATGTTTCAAACATACACTTGGCATTTAGCCATTGGCTTTTGCAAAACGTATCTTGAGGCATAAAAAGCATTTGTTATTCCTTTGTATGAAATATAGAATAGAGATAGATTAGAGAGAAAGGGTTTAGAGAAATTAGGGGTTTCTTGGGTTGAAAGTTAACCTAATTTTCTACTATTTTGCCTTGTAAATCTCTTACACTCTCTTGTTTTTACCTATAGTGTATTGCTTATCATTAGTAACTGGATGTAGGATCACTCTAGTGGTTTGAATCAGTATAATTCCTTGTGTTCTTTTTGATTTTCTTCTATTACTTTGATGGGGTGTGTGCTTGTTTCGTTTAGATTAATTTTGCTTAAGTTATTTGTGACTGTGTGTGCCTCTCATCTTTCCAACAAGTTGATATCAAAGCATGGTTATTGGTTGATTTGGAATTCTTTGGTGGTTAAGTTCTTAGTACAATAGGTGTTTAATAAAAGTCATAAGTAGTATTTATGCAATATGAAAAGTGTGTAAAGAAATTCCTATGATGGCTACGTCAACTGCCTAACATGAGATTGAGAAGTGTGATAGCAGCAACAAATTTATTGCTTTGGAAATAAAGGCATTGGCTTTTGCTTAGTAACTAGGATTAGATGAAGCTCTTGGATGTGAAAGCAAGATGCTACATAGGTATAGTGTCGAGAAAAAGAAAAGCATCATGAAGAAGGCTTACAACATGTTAATTCTCTACTTGGGTGACAAAGTTTGAGGCAAGTCTTTAGGATAAAAATTGTAATTGAGGTATGATTAAAGCTTGGAAGCATTTATATGACTAAGAATGTAAGTTGTGTTTGAAAGCTAAGTTCTTTACATTCAAAAGGGTTGACAATAAGAACTTGCAAGACCACATTGATGTGTTTAACAAGTTGTGCTTAGATTTAAAAAACTTACAAATTAAATATGATGATGAAGATAAGGCATTGGTGTTGTTGTATTCTCTTCCAAAGTTGTACGAGAATTTTGTAGATATTTTGAAGCATGGTACGTAAACATTATCGCGATGATGTTATTGGTGTGTTGAAGTTGAAAGATCTCCAAGGGAAGAATGACACTACAAGAAATCCAGCTTTTTATAGCACCGATTTACAACATTTTTCAAGCAATTGTTGTAAAAGTGAAGACATCCAATACCCTCTCCCCATGCCTATAGTGTATAACATTGTATAAAGGTAATTACTTAAAGTTTTATTACGTTTATTTAAAAGACGTTGTGATGATTTAATAAATTTGCAACAGTAAATGTTGCATTTCACGTATCCACTACTTAAAATTTTAAAAAATTTCATGGGTTGCCCAAAATTTTACCCGCTTACTCCCTTGGCCCTAATTACATCTCTAATTTGAATAAAGTTGCCTTAATTTCTCTCCCTTGGATCTTGATCTATTTGATTCTCGATCGTTAATTTCATTCTCATTCCCTTCATTTTAGAACAGATTTTGTAGGTTCAAAACATCAGCATGCAAGACGAGAAAAGCGCGATTCAGGTGTTCTTGAAACACTTCCGAGAGTGTAAAGGGTTGCTGAGCATCATTGGCCATCATATAAATGCCCCCAAGCTAACACCTTCCTTCCCCACAGAGACCAAAAAAATCTGGCAAGCCAGATATCACCCATACTCTTGTTCGATCCCTCTTTGGTTTATCTATAAAGTCTTGAAGAGTTTATAATTAATTCTTTTGTATTTGTTTCTATTTGTGATTTTGTATTTCGATAATTTTTTAGACTGTGATTGTTGATTCACACATTTGTTTCTAAATTTTGGTAATTTATGTTTGCCTTTGCTGCAGATTAACTCTCTCCTCTGGCTCTCTCTTTACTCTAGCACTAGGTAATTTGCATTTGCTCTCTTATCTTGCATTTGCTGATTGAGGTAACTACTTACTCTTGTGTTTACTATAGGTCATAACTGAGATTATTTGTAATTTATTAGAGTTATCGGTTCAATTTGTTCTGCAAAAGCTTTAGTTTCTTTTGATTTCAACATGTGTGTCAGGGAAAGCTTTATCAACAAGTGTGTGTTTAGTGGGTAACTCTCTCTCTCTCTCTCTCTCTCTCTGCTATGCTTATCTTCTTTAGATTTGTTCTGTAATATATGTTGTGTCTCTGTATATTTTTTCTAGGCTTTAGTATGCGTATAATAGTTGTATACTTGGGTTCAGCTCAATTTAATGAATCCTTTTGTTAGTTTTTGTTATTTTAACCATATATATTTGATTCTTATTTGTTGGATGAACTCTAAAAATAATCAGCTTATTAATATATCTCTTTACACTGATTTTCAAGTGTGGGAAGGCATTTTCATTTTGCAATGTCTGATCTTGTGTTACAAAATTATGTTGATTTCATTCATTTTTAACTACTGGATGAACACTGCATATTTTTAATAAGCTATAACACGTGCAACATAAATTTTATATTGTCTGATTTTTATGTAATTTTGGTGAATCTTATAGAAAATGGAAACATATATCAGCGGTTTTTGTTTCATAGTCTTTACTCATAAATTGTAATTCTATGAGGTATTTGCTTCTTGTGCTATGATGTTTTGTTTTAAAAGAGAGGCTTGTTTTGTCTCAGCTAAGGCCTGAGGGGTTGCAGGGAGGCTTGCTCTATTTCGATTGGGAGGCTACTGGGAGCCCTCTCCCTGTAATGTTGATGCATGATATTTTATATAGGCCTTCCCTTTATTTCGAGGATTTGCCAGTATTATTTGCATGCATTTATGCCATTTAAAACTTGACATGTAGCTAGTAGGTGTCACTCATATAAGTAATCTATGTTAACTATAAAATATTTGATCCCTTATATCAGACTGCTTATATAATATTCACAACATGTTGGTCTAGCACAAAAGCAAAAGTAAAAATAAAATTTGAAGACATATCCCAAAATAATAATATACCAAACAAACCTATGTAGCAATAAGCTCATTTTCCTTGTGAATCTCTAATTATTCTTCCTTCCCTTGCCTCTGATACTTCTAACACGTTTTGTGAGTGCACACACACACACATCCAGCAACATGACAACTTCTTTCTACAGTTAATTATTTTCACGGATGTTTGATTAATATCGTGGTACTGACAAGTTCTGCTATTTTATTGGAAATGAATACTGGAAAGGAGAGTTCATCTTTCTCTTTTAGAGAATACTTCAATGGATTAAGGTTGTAAGTTTTTTTACTTGTTTTAGAAGCTTATAGTGTCTGGGTTGTGTTGATGACTAAAATTATCTGCATTCAAGATTCTTTTATAACAAATACATGAAAGATAATAAATTCATGAATGATATAGAAAATAGGATATTGAATTTCTGTTGAATTAATAACATATGATTTCCCACTCCAAGCAAGAAACATCTTCGAAACCTAAGACATATATATATATATATATATAAGGCTTATATATATAAATAATATGAACCTAAGACAAACCGACAATTGTTGTTGAGTGTTTTTTTTCTCTCTTGTGATATAATTGAACATAACTCTTATATATATACCTACTTGTAGCTAAATATGGCTATTTTTACATATACTGATAATTGCATATCCAGTGGTGACAATGAGTCTATAAAGTCTCTGATTTCTTGGTATTGCTGGAATAAAGAAGAAAGTCTTTGCTCTCCACGACTATCATACTTTTCAATAGCATTTTATGAACAGGGCTTTTATCTAGCTAGAGCGCTTGCAACCACAACACTTTGTCGAAGCCTCTTTCGAGACTTAAGGGAACACAAGTGAGCCATGGGCATGTTTGGAGAATAGAGTCTCCACCCAATTATTCAATTAGAAATGAATAGGGGTAATCTAATTCCTCGCTTCAAGACCTAAACTACCCTCATCCATTCAGAGACGGGTTTGGGAAGTTAGGTATGAGTCATTCGACAGCCCGGATATAAATCCAGCCTCTACTAGGGGAATACCAATTAAAAATAGCTCGTATTATTACTTAGTCCACCTAAGTGGTTTATTTTATGCACATATTTCTAGTTTTATCTTTATTAGACATGTACAAAGAAAAAGGGAGGAGAATATATTACATTTCCTTCCATACATGGGAGAATGGGAAGAGGATAGCATTATTTTTTCTTCAACAATAAAATAATAAAATATTCCATACATTCATATAATTAAATATTCATTCTAAGTAATGGTCTCTCACCATCAATGTGAGTCCACCATCACTTCATAGCATCACACAATTACACTTCTTAATATACAACCATTCGTATATTCATAAACAAACAAATTATAAATCAAACAAAATCATAATCTGATATCATGGCATTCTAGTCTAGATTTTGATAAGTTATATCATGACAATTCTACCTATAGCTATTCTTGCATTATTCATATCAATTCATGGCAATTCTAGCCTAAACATTGTTCTCATGGCATATTCTAGCCTAATTCAAACAATCATCATCAAGCGAGTAATTCAAGGGCAAAACGATAATTCTTACCTATTCTATACTATTCTTAGGATTCAATAAAGCAAATATAAGTCTTTGTAGCATGATTCTAATCATGTGCTCTTAAGCATGATTCTAAGCATGTAGTCTTAGGTATGGTTCTAATAAAGGAGGGATTACGAACTTATCTCAATACACTTACCCATCTCGCAAAACAAACATGGGATAGAACAATTCATAATAACCCTAGCATGCTCCGAAGCATAAAATTAAAACCTTAAACATGCTTCTTCTAAGCAAGCAAAATAAAAGAGAAAATGAGAGGGAGAAGAGAATTCTACTCCCAAGACATACTCTTTATGGGTTTAGAGTAATTGAACGCCTGAAAATCTTTATCCTGAAAAAGACTTCTTGAATTCTCAAGCGTGTCTTTAAGAGGGAGAAAAGATTATTGTATCCGATAATCAATGTTTCTTACAAAGTGAGAAGAGGGGAGTTTATGTAAGAGAGGGGTGAAGCTAAAAAATGAAGAAACAAAACAAAAAAGGAAAGTTTATAATGCAATTTTTTGAAAATAAACCATGAAGGGCTGGGCGACCATCTTCAAGTAGTCGAGTGACTGTCTGATGGCCAGTTGGCCATAAGCCAATAGTCAGGTGGCTATCAAATGGCCAGTCGACTATCTTGGATAGCTAGGCGACCGTTTGACAGTTGGATGGCTATTATCCCTCCGTTCCCTTCCTATTTTACCATCATTCGATGCAGTCCCTTTAGATCTTTGTTTCTTCAATTACATATAACTTCTTAGATTCAACCCCGTTTTGTGATCTTTAAATTTATATGAAAACTAGATATCCGTAGCTTCACAAGGTATATGAGTCATCATCAAATTCCTCCTAGATTAATTTCTGTAATTTTTCAAAATCACATGTCAATTTTCAAGGCTCTTTACCAACTATTTCTCGCCCTTCTCTTCTTGGCCCTCAAGGGCATCTTGGTCATTTTTTTGGATGACATTCATCTTTATTTCATCATCAAGCCTCAAAAATTCAGTGTCTATACATTTATTTTCATTTATTAGGAGATTTTTTTTTCTACTCATTAATTGGGATTTCATAACTTCATGATATCATGATTAGCCTTAACTCTTGTCCTTATATGGGCATATGTCACCAAAAGGATTTGAGGTTTTTTTTTTTTTTTTTGACTGTTTGAAGATCTACAATTTCTTTAGTTATGAGAATGGAGCCTTAAACTTCCTTCCAGAGTTCCAGTCCCAGTCATCCATGTTCAAGAAATTAAATGATCTTATCAATTCTGTATCCATGGAATCCCATTAACATTAGCATGTTTCAATTTTTTTATTATAATATTATACATGAGATTGTTCTCAAGCATGTTAACTAAACTTCATAATCTCTTTATATGTCACCTATCTCTCTCACTCTCTCTAGTTGATTTATACTTGTTGAAGACTTGAAGAGCTCAAGATTCAACACATAATGGTCACCCACTGAATCATCTACTTTTTGGTAAAATCTAATACCTTGCTACTTGTTTGTATATTGCATACCATACTAGCAAACCTTTGAACCATCTGCATAGTGCCATAGCCTTCTGTGTAAGCAATTCTTACATGCACACTTGCCTAGCTAGCTAACTACCTCGCTAGCTCATCCCACTACAAATTCATCTTGTTGTATACCCGTTTTTTTCATTCTTTCTTCTTCTTGAATTTTCGACCTTGTATTTTTCTTTTCAATTTTTCATCACATAAATACATTGTTTGTAAAATAGGTGAGTAGCCGGACATTGAATTAATATATGTTGCATAGATGGAACCTTTAGAGGTAAGGATCTGGCTGGGATTTTCTATTGTTTTAATTTTCTTAATTCTAGCATATATTTAGTCAAATCAATACTTAAATTAAGTTACAATTATATTATTTTGATATGAAATTTGGATTTGTCTACTCTTTAGGGCAATGGATATTAAGACTAAATTTGCCTACCAATGGGCATGCAGAGTTATTTTTGGAGCTCAGAATGATGCTTCCCACTTGATTGGAAGAGACCTTGGTAGGTTATATATTTTTATATTTACTTTTCCCATTATAAATTGAGGAAGTTAGAAGGAAACTTTGTAAGACAAAGGCATCTACTTTATCTCTTTTATGAATTTCATTTGTTGTATTTATTTAATGACGGTAAAAGCTTACAAAAGTGACAAGATTATGCAATTGGTTGTAGTGTTATATGAATGGAGAAATATCATATTAAAGTTGATCAAGGGAATCATTTTGGAATCTATGAACATTGATGCAGTGGTGCAATTTATTTTTTTGGGCTATTCAATATAGTTTTTATCAAGAGCAATAACTAATTTTTTTTTAAAAAACACTTTTGAATCAACAGTGTTTAAGAAACATTGTAAATACTTGTTTATAGCTTTTTTTAAACGTTATAAACAAGTATTTACAACATTTTCAAACACTGCAAGCACCTTGTTTGCAGCATTTCTCTATAGCTTTAAAAAAAACATTGTAATAAACATGAGGTTTCTTTTACAGCTTTGCCAATAACAACACGTCACAAAAACATTGTAAAATTTTATTTACAATGTTTTTCAAACATTGTGAAGGGTTTAATATATTCTAGTGTGAGTTGGGTGACCACTCGGGTGAAAGGTTGTATGTTAGAGGTAGAAGTAATGAGATTACAAAGGAAAGTCACACACAAAGTCTAAGTCAAATGGGAAAAAAGCCATAAAATACTTTCATTGTCATGAGAAAGGGTCTATTAGGAGGCTTTGTCCTAAGAAAAAAAAAAAAGAATAAAAGAGGAAAGGAGCAAGAAAAGGGTGTTGCTGTCATTGTGAAGGATGGATATGAATGATCTAATGTGTTGGTTGTGAAAACTAAAAACTCAAATAGGCAATGGGTTCTAGACTTCAATTGTTGGTTTTATATGATATATAATAGAAGATGGTTTAAATCTTATGAGAAGATTGATGGTGGAAATGTTCTATTGGGTGATAACAAACTTTGTAGCGTGGTCACCATAGGAAAAATTTAGATTAAGACTCATGATATGGAAAGAGTTTTGTCAACTATGAAGCACATTTCTGAGTTAAAGAGGAATTTGATTTCATTGATAAATTTGATTCTAATGGATGCAATTATCAAATGGAGAATGGTACCTTGAAAGTTACACGAGAACTTTGGTTATGATGAAATTTATGAGGGAAAGTGGCCTATATATTCTCCAAGGCAACACTATAATTTATAAGAAAAAATGGACTATATATTATCCAAGGCAGCACTATAATTGGAAAAGTATGACCAGTTTTAGCTATAGGTGATAAAGCCTACTTGTAGCATAAAAGGCTTGGCCATATGAGTGAAAGAGGGCTTTATGAGTTATAGAAGCAAGTTTAGCAGTGCCGAGACAAGTTGGGAAAATTAGAGTTTATGAGCATTGCATTCTTAGCAACGCATCAAGGGTCAAGTTCACTTTCTTAACTTACACTACTAGAGAGACTTTCAATTATGTTCATTTTAATATGTGGGGTGCATAGTTCATTTTAATATGTGGGGTCCATTTAAGTATGCAACTTTAGATGGAGGTAGATATTTTATGCCCATAATAGATAATTGTTCAAAGATGGTATGGATTTACATTTTGCAGACAAGGATGAAGCATTCCAAAAGTTTAAAGATTAGAAAAAGATGGTTGAGGTTTAAACAGGTAAAAGGGATTACAAGCATAAAACCAATAATGGTTTGGAGCACTTGAATAAAGAATTCAACTGGTTTTGTAACAATGAATGAGTGATAAGACATAAAATGATATCCAAGACACTGCAGAAGAATGGCTTGGCTAAAAGGATGAATAAAACACTTCTTCAAAGCATTAGATATATGTTATTGAGTGCTAGTTTGTCCAAGAAGTTTTAGGGGGAGGCAGTTAACATAATAGTGCACTTGATTAATAGATGTCCATCATTGGCAATTGATTTCAAGACATCAGAAGAAGTGTGGACTGGTTTACCTACAAGCTATAGTCGTTTGAGAGTGTTTAGTTATGTGGCCTATCCACAAATCAAACAAGGAAACTTGGAGCCAAAAGTAAGAAAATACATGTTTATTGGCTATCTAGATGGTGTGAAAGGGTACAAGTTCTGATGGCAAGAGTTGAATGTTTTAAAGTGTTTTACAAGTAAAGTTATCGCTTTTACAGAGTTGGAGTTCTGTTTTCGGGGTTATTCAAAACCTCAATCTAAATCTAGTGAAGATGCCATAAATGGAAATAGAGTTGAGATTGAGGTGGAGCTCTATAACATTGGAGACTCTCAAAATGAAAAGACAGTTGAAGTAGATGAACATGATGACACTGATGAGATCCTTTATGAGTCTGAAGACTTAAACAACTATCAACTAGCAAGGGATCTTGCCAAGAGGACTAAAGTTACACTTGTGAGGTATGGTTATGCTGATCTTACAACTTTTGCATTGTTAGAATATGAGATGGTTGATGGTAATGAACCTAGAAGTTATAAAGAAGCAATGTCTAGCAAAGATAGAAGTCTTTGGCAACAAGCAGTGAGGAGAAAATGGATTCTTGGAATAAGAATGATGCTTGGATTTTGATTAATAACACTACCAGGCAAAAGGTAGTAGGTGGCAAAATGGGTGTTTAAATGGAAGGAAAATGCTATTGGGAATGGAAAGTCTAGGTACAAGGCTAGGTTAGTTACAAAGTGGTTCACTCAAAAGGAGGGTACTGATTTCAATTAGATTTATCCTCTTATTGCGAAACACATTTCTATTAGAGTCTCACTTGCTCTAGTAACACATTTGAACATGGAGTTAAAATGGATGGATATCAAAATCGCATTTCTTCATGGTAACTTGGAGGACAGTATTATGATGGCACAACTTGAAGGTTATGTGAAAATAGGATGTGAAGACAAAGTGTGTTTGTTGAATAAATCTTTATATGGCCTCAAGCAGTAACTAAGGAAATGATATTTGAAGTTTGATAATTTATGATCAAACATGGCTATACCAGGAGCAAATATGATAGTTGTGTTTATGTTAAGTATATAAACAGTGGAGTTGGGATTTTCTTTCTTTTTTGTTAGTTGATGACATGTTGATTGCATCAATAAACATGGGGGGAATTAAGAAACAAAAAATTCAGCTAAGGAAATTGAGATGAAAGATTTGGGAAGTGCAAAAAAGATTTGGGGATTAAGAGTAGTAGACATGGAGATAAAGACTTTTTTTTTCCCCTCAAGGTGATTAAATTCTCAAGATACTTGAAAAGTTCAACATGGCTAGTACAAAGAAGGCTTAAACTCCTTTGATTGCTCACTTTAAACTTTCATCAATCTAGTTTCTTACTATGGATGTAGAGAAAGAAGAGATTGCCAAAATTCCTTATGCTAGTGCTATTGGAAGTTTGATGTATTCAATAGTCTGTACAAGGCATAACTTGGCATATAAAGCAAGTTTGGTAAGTCATTTCATGGAAAATATGGGTAGAAACCATTGAGGGGCTATCAAGTGGATCTTTAAATACCTCAAATGTACTTCAAGCTATGGTTTGGTGTATAAAGAGAGTAAGAACATTGATAAGTATCTAGTGGGTTATGTGAATGTAGATTTTGCTAATGATCTTGATAAAAAAATTTTATTGACCAATTATGTGTTCACGTTGTTTGGTTGAAAAATCAGTTGGAAAGCAAATTTGCAATCAATCATGGCCCCTTCAACAATTGAGGCAGAATATATTGTTGCTACTAATTAAAGAAACATTATGGTTGTAAGGACTCGTAGGAGAATTTGATATGAGTGAAGACCAAGTGAAGGTGTTTTGTGACAACTAAAGCTTCATATCTTTGACCAGTAATCAAATGTATCATGAAATAACCAAACACACAGACATCAAGCTACATTTCATCATGAATGTTGTTGTTGAAAGGAAGGTTTTGGTAGTTAAGATTCATACTAAAAGGAATCTGGTTGATATGATCACTAAGCCTGTTACAAGTAACAAATTCAACACTTGGTTAGATTTGATACAATTAATGGATGGACTGATATAGCTCAAAGATGGAAGTGGCTGGTCATTAAACATGGTAGTTTGTAGTATAGAACACAAGCCCAATCTAAGGTGGAGATTTATGAAAAAATGGCTCAACTTGTGTAGCGCAGACAATAAAGTTGTGTAGGAGTTCAAGTAAGGTTGCATAGGAGCACTAAGTGTGTAGCATCAAACATTGAGGTAGAGACTTTACGCTGGCATGCAGGATATTACAGAGGAGCACAAAGTATTATGCATAGGTACGTAAAAAGGAGTCTAGAAGCATGGCAAGTCAAAAACTTTACGTTGGTGTGCAACTTAAAAAATTTTGTTTTAAATATACAGTTGGCATTTAGTGTTTAGCTTTCACCAAATATATCTTGGGCTATAAAAGTATGTGTTATTCCATTGTATGAGATATAGAAGAGGGATAAATTAGAGAGAAAGAATTAGAGAAATCATGGGTTTAAAGTTAACCTAATTTTCTACTAGTTTACCTTGCATGTACTCTCTTGTTTTTACTTATAGTGGATTGGTCATCACCTACAACTGGATGTATGATCACTCTAATGGTCTGGACTGGTATAATTCCTTGTATTATTATTGATCTTCTTCTATTGCTTTGATTAGATGTGTGCTTATTTCTTCTAGATTAATCCCACTTAAGCTACATATGAGTACATGTGCCTCTCATCTTCACAACATTGTTCAACAAGGATTGAAACAAATAGATCTCAGTTTTGAACAAGATTTTCCATTAAGGTAGAGATAACCCTCCTAACTCTGATAATAATCGTTAGGCTTTCAATTTTAAATAGGAGAGGCTTATCAGCTACTTGTTGATTTGAATTTTGAATTTTGTTCTTGATTGAAGATCAATTTTATAGGAGATAACGTTCACATGACTAGTTTATTTGGACATTCAAATTCAAGATTTAGCTAATCCCCCCGCTACCATGCCCTTTTGAG